>JAHZNC010006227.1:0-10573 GCA_027744095.1 Zhuqinia jingwanae
CCAGTTAGGGATCCAAAAAAAGCTTTCGAATAGTGTACACTTTTAAAATTAACTAATTGCGGTTTTTAAACAGATATCATATTCGATCAAAGCATGTCGGATTACATACATGTACTAATTTGGGTCTCAATCCGACTAAAAGAGTTAATTATAAATTAGTTAACTACAATTAACTAATTGCGATTTTAAAATGAACATCATATTCGTAATCACTAATCACCATGCCAGATTCCTATTTCGTACATGCCCCATATGTACATAGAGACGTTTATACATGGCTTATCTGTCCCCCCACCCCCGAGAGGTGACCCCATAACCTCATCTTTGAAGTCGTCCGAGCTGCTGACTTTTGGTATCGACTACCGAAAACAGAATTGGATTTTTTTTATAGTTTTCGTTTAAATGCTGATAGGGACGGACGGATGACCGGCCGGCCGGTATACAACGCCAATTTATAATGCACTTCTGACGAAGTCCACAATAAGTATTTGTTGTTCTGATTCTAAAACATCTGACCAGGTACTGAATTTGAATAGATCATTAAACATTTAATAACTTTCCATTGTTTAATGTTCCAAGTATTGGAAAAATGCCAAATTATTATTTTTGGCTGAGGAGTGAGTATAAAAGACAGGCTTAAACGGAGGGGCCGCGTCAGGTTACCTCCGTTTAATGTCAGTTAAAGATTTATCATTAAACGGGCTTGTAAACTACGCATGGTTATTTTGTCAATTTAGTATAATTTCTACTCTTCCGTTATTTATATATTTGGTTCATGATGACATTAGGTCATCACAATCACAACACTAATTTTAAATGCCATATTCTGTTCTTGATAACATTTTTTGTCAATAGTTTTGTAGTTGTTTTTAAATACCGTAGTACTTGTTTCTTGATGACTTTCTTCGTACTACATCACAGGATTTCGTTTTCAAAACTGTTATACTTGTTTATAAACATTTATTTACTTTTCATTGTTGAACTGTTCCAAGTATTGGAAAAATGTCCAATTTTTTTTGGGTTGAGGAGTGAATATAAGATGGAGACAGAAACCTATCGATTTTAAGCCCCAATCTCATCCCCCGTGCAAGTTATAAAAGAAACTTTGATTTTTTTAGATTTAACCTATAGCAAGTGACGCAATACGTCATATGTATTATTCGATTCACTCACACCTTCGTTTTTATGGCAGTTCTTACAGCTTTAGTCAATAAAAAACAGTCAAATTATTATTTTTATCAAAGCGTCGGCATAATATGTTAGAATGGTGCACCTTTATTGCTCGAGTAAAGCAATCCAAATACCTTCATAAAAAATATTACATACTGTGTACCTACATAAAACATCGGACTACATGGTTGTATGAATATTTTCTATGTGAACTATTAACGTAACAGTATTTTGTTTCGAAAAAAAAATTTGTTTTTAAGCCAGTTTAATTTGAGATATCTATAAGCCACTTGAAAGGCCATTTAAAAAAAAAATTGTTACCAGAGATATATATTTTTCTAGCACGGTCGATCTATATATCACAATCACGACAAATTGAAGTGCTTTTCCTATATTAATCCTTCCATTTAAACTTCCATTTTTATTTTGGTTTTGGAACTGCAACTGCGTCGTATATGAGACCATTAAAATTCTGCTTGCAAACTTCCGTCATCGTAATATGTCGTGTGTTATTGGGCCATCGTCATTTTCTCCTAGTTATCGCTTCTTCTTCTCCTTCTTCTTCTTCTTTCCTGGTTTCACTGATCCCATTGGTAATCAGTCAATGCTGGTTTGTTGATCCTCGCCTAAATTGACTACATTAATCATGTGGCACAACCAAGCTTATTTGCGTCTCTTTTTATTACTTTCCGATTCCAAAAAAATAATACATATATTATCTTCAGTGAAATCTGTGCGCTACTTATTTAAATCTCTGCTTTGATGTGGCACACAAATTGGCTGGTGATTTGTGACTTGTCATGTGCTGCATCACTTAATGACGTATGTATCTACACACATTCTAATTTTACGCTTCTTCCTTTTCTTCTTCTTCTTCCTATTATTATTCTTTATTCCATCCCACATCCAATCCAAACATATCACAGCAATAGAAATAATTATAATTATATGCCTAAGTGCTACAATAAAAAAAAATTCTGTTGCCGAGTGAATAAAATAAAAATGAAATAAATTGGAAGCAAATTTTGAAAATAAAAAATATTTACGACAATTGTAAGGATTTACCTAGTTTTTTTTTGTGCCGTCATGAAAAAAAACCTCTTCCAACGATTATGATTACAAGTCATAGTACAAAGTACATGAACCGATCATCGAAATTACTACTAATTTTGAATATTCAGAGTAGAGGAGTAGTATTCCTGTAATTTTAAAAATAAATAAAAAATAAAATCGTTTCAAAGTGAGTCTTCACTTGAATTTTATAATAAGCATGTTACAATGAGTAGCAGTAGTAGCACTTGTTATTGCTATTGGTATATAATACACTTCTAATATACACATTTTCTGATAAATCCTCGTTGTTACGACCATCATTTATTTATATCAACCTTTCCAGATTACATATTTTACAAAAATTCCCAGACATATATTTTTTTCATTTAAGATTATATATATCCGAATATATATACTATTTTATATTTTTTATATATCATATCGATTATTTCACAGAATCAGCCGGATTAAAACTACATAATTCTCACCAGGTACAATTACCAAAATGAAAACCAACAACCTATCAAAAAGAAAGAACAAGGAATAGGATATTATAGCCAGTTATTTTTTTTATGTATAAAGTTTGTTGCTCTGCTTTCTGTGCTGCTGATGGCAAATGTAATGGATGGATTTCAGATTGGATTTGATGTTTGTCAATGATATGGCTGTAGTGTACAGTCAGAGTACGCACAAAAATAATAAATTGCTTTAATCGGAATTCCACTTTTGGAGTACTGTGGAGAAAATGCTAAACGTCCATTTATAAAATCATAGCCCTAAAATATATATACGTAAATATTTACATCACCATGCACACATTTGTATGTTGTAAGTGTGTGTATACACACCTATTAAAACAACGCACACACAATAACAATAACAGCAACAACAACGGCAGCTGCTACATATTTTTAAGGTACGTAAGCACCTCAACTTTTCTCCTCTCTTTATGCTATAGTTTTTATTATTCCTCCGGCAATTCAATTGTTTTTCTATAATACCTGTCATGTAATAAACTCTGAGAAAAAAAAAAGAAATCATAAAGTAAAAAAAATTAAGCATAATATCCTATCGTATTGTATCGTGTTTGTGTGTGTGTGTGTGTGTGTGTGCATTAGTCGACGTAGTTTTTTTATTCGGCTTAGATTGGTTATTTAATCCTTTTTTCTTTATTTATAATACGCCACCACCGTAAAAAATACTTTGCATTTTCCATTTCGTTTCTTTACAATCAGAGGAAAAAATGATTTAATAGCCGTGTAATAATCACATGCCAGTATTTAGTTGCATAAGTCTGATACATTTATACAGAAAATGCATGCATATAAGTATATTTTCATCTACCAAAAGTCTCAAGTTCTTTCTTAATCACTGCCCATACACCACCAACGCCCTACAATATATAATTTTTTTGAGAGAGAGAGAGAGCTAGTCGCATTCAAAATGCAAATCAATTTCCAGCTCCACTGATATTTACATTTGATAAGGTTACAAAACATTTCCCACTGCCAATGTTCCATTTCTCCACCAATCAAAATACTTGGTTAAATATAATTTAAAAAAAAATTTGTGTGTGTATGTATTTATATGAAATTAAGGTAGCTTATTTTAGTTTTTTTTTGTACAAGAGCACATGGACAAGAGTATATAAAATGTAATGTAAGCATGCATGTTTTATCTTAAATGCTTTTTCTACTTAATTTACGAACGACCGTAAGTCATTCAAAAGTCAAGTAAGTTGTAACTTGTTTGTGGCTCGTTGGGCGATCACAGCATTAAAAGTAATTAAGCAGTTTTTAACACGGCTTTTTAAACTTTGCTTCTATCCATTTTCCAGGCATAATATTTGTATAACTCTTGTATTTAAAAAAATATATATGTTAAAATACATTTTTAAAAACATTTTCATTTTTTTTATACAAAATAATTCCATAAAAAATTGCCACGCACTCAGGTTGAATGTTATAGACTGTTTATTTTTCATAGAAAATCCATTCCCTGGAAAGAAAAAAAGGGAGACTAATTTATAGATATATTTTTTTTGTAGATATTTAAAGATTAATAAAAATACATGAGTATTTGCCATTTGAATGAATTCCATTAAAAAAGTATAATATATTTGAAATCAAAAGAATAATCAATACCACTACAAAAACGTTTAAATTTGAAAAATATTTTCTACAAAAGGCTTAATGAATGAATAAATGTTCAAAAAAATATAATTTTTTGCTGCATTTAAATAACTTTTACTAGTCGATACTGCAGTTTTATTTTCATACAAGTTCTTATATACCTTTTTCCAAACATCTCAATTTTGGAATAATCTTTTTCTGTAGTTTTTATGCATAAAAAGCCAACAGTTCTTAAAAAAATTTGTATACCTAATAATGTCGCTGCAATCATTAGAATACGTGTTACGTTTCATCTTGATTTCCTTAGAAATATAATAATATCGGAATAAAAATCTAAACAAATAAAAATACAGGATATTAGAAGTTGGTGCGGTGTGGTGCAGGGGCGGTGGTGGTAGTGGTATAGGAGCCCGTTTTTTTTGTACGACGCGAGTAAAACAGTAGTGATGTGGATTTTTTTGTGGATGATGATACTGTTGCTTTTGCCACTTCAATCAAATCGCATTTTGGAACTTTTGCTTCTTGTGTGTGGACTGTTATATATATTTTTTGTGATAATGAAAGTGGTGGTACCATGGCATGGAATGGAGCGTTCCCACTCACTGTCTACAAACCCGTCAACCAAACAAATGGAGACAATCCTTCTCTCTTTTTTTATATTTACGTCGTCGTCGTCTCTTTCACTTCACTTCTCTCTCTCTCTTTTTCACTTTGCTTAGTGATTATATATGTACCTATGCATACATGTATAATATCTAAAAAGAAAGAAAGAAATGAACTGTGTGAGAGGAAAGAAGGGTGCATGGTGATGGTGGTGCATGCATAACAATCATATATATTAGTACACAATTTTGTTGCTCCTTGTTTCCTTGTTTTATAGATTTCACTATTATTTTATAAGGTTAATATGAAATTTGACACAAAAATCGATCGATTAATGCTTAACATGCATGCACGAAACAAATTTATCGATTTCATTCCAGCTCAACCTACCACCACCACTACTATATATACCCCTACTGATTGTGAGACTAATAATAATAATAATAATAATAATAGCCATATATACAGCATACAGTATAAATATGCATATTACACATTAACTGGTGGAGGTGGTGGTGTGTCGTGGGATCAAAAAGTTTATCACACTTGTACACACATAAAAAAATGTATACAAATATATATTTTCTTTTCTCACTCAATTTATTATGACTCTGGAACAAAACAGCAAAAACTACTTGTATGTGCGATCGACATCGGGAATCGCATAATATCCCGCGACCACTGCCACCACCAGCCTAGAGTTCCAGAGATGAAACATAATACCAGCAAAAGTAGAAAAAGAATCGCTACTACTAGTGATATAATCTTAAATACAAAGACGACATAGTAATGTGAAGAGTAAAGAAAACTCATAAAACAAGCTTGTTGACGACGAGGACGACGACTGCTGCTTTGGCCCAAACAAAAGCAACAACTTGAGAGAGAGAGAGAGAGAGAGAGAGAGAGCTAAAAGTCGGGAATAAAACGCAAGTCGTAAATTTACATCGGCAACTACAATACACTCATTTATTATTAATAATAATAGTAATAATCAACAGCCCAAAAAATATAATGAAAATTATTATAGTTTTTCCATTACTTTACTTTAAATATGTGCAAAAAAAATTCGTACATGCATAAATAACTTCATAAATAAAACTTTGATTCCTGCTTTTTGTTCATCCGCTTTTGATTTCCCTCAGATATTTTCACTATCGACAATATTTTTTTTGTACTTAATATATACAAAGGTTGATTCAAGAATCTGTGCTGTTTTGTGTAGTTGAACTGTTTGTTGAATATCTGATTTTACTAATAAATTATCGTCATATGGGTCACTTCAACAACTCACTTCAACAACTCACTTCCAATTTTCGCAGAACTGCATGCTTTCTACTAGCGCGCACTAATGTACCTAATATTCTGGGTATCTCTCTCTCTCTCTCTAGCTCCCTTTCTCCTTAGCCCGACATAGATACCTAAGCATCTTGATGACTCTGTTTGAAGTTTCACCACACGTGCATGCATTCTGAAGTCTGCCAACTGCTGAATTGTAAAACCAAAGTCAAAGGATCAACAGTTCTCTCTCTTATTCCAGTTCCAGTTTATGAATAGATAAAATGAATAAACATCCAGTGGCGCAGCACATGCACTGATTTTCCACCCTTGTTGCATTCACAAAATTTTCCCCAATCTTTGTGCTTATTATTACAACTCCAAAAAGTTGGCAACAAAATAGGACCTGGTGAAATCAAAGTGCTTTCTTTTCATCATCATCACCATCGCCCCAATCATCCTTCTACATATTAACGTTCATGTACACAACCTTTCTGATATTATTAGGACACGGACACTATTCCTCATTCTTTCCTGGGCTATATATGAAAATCGTGTTGAGCAAAAAGAACAGAAATCCCTTTGGGGAAGGTAACCGATTAAAGTTTTTTTTTTTGTATTTTGCATATTATTATTATTATTATTATTATTACATATTCTTCAGAAACAAGTTAGGAAATTAAATGTTCGCTTCATGCAACTCGGTTTCGCTTCAATATACAAAAAACAGCTCAGCTCAACTCTATTTTTCCTTCATTTTCTATCAAGAAAGGATAGCTCTTTAGGGAGTTGCATACAGCCTTTTCCAATTTATCGTTGAGGGAAAAAAAATTGAGAGTGAAAGGGAATAGTAGACAGTAGGTATACTCGGGTATACACACAGCAACGCTGTAGGCTTCACAATGAAACAACCCGTTTGTTGCATGCTTACGTAAATGATCTTTACAGAAATAATACCTCTATGTGTGCTTACATTTTACCCATTTCATTATTATTATTATTAGTATTATTATTATTATTACATTACAATACACTTTGTAATCGAGAATGGAAAACAAAAATGTGATCTTTGCGGGGGAAAACTGAGCATTCAACTCAAAATATCCAAGAAACCAGTAATAGCAGCTGCAGCCACAGCATTTCAATACTCGATTATTATTATTACTACAACAATTTACATTTTTTTATATATATTCTTATTACTACTCTTATCATCTTTGCCGATGATGGGATTGTTCATTTGATCGCCCATAAAAGAGTGTTCAACAACAGCAACAAGACATGTTATAAAGAACTTCTGACATTGTTTCAAAGATATAGGTAGTCTACTAATGCCATCAACCTCATCATCCGATTTACTTCAAGTACGTTGTTTGCGTAGTAGTAGTAGTAGTAGTAGTAGTTGTAGTTGTAATGAATAAACATATTTTTTTTAAATTGTCTAGCAACTATCACATTACATTATGTAACTTGTGTAATATAGCCATTATCACTATCCCAGCAAATGCCAATAAGTGCTTTATATCTTGCTTTCCCATCTCTTTTTTTCTTTCTTGTAGTCTTACATTTTCTCTCAAGCAAGTGTTGTCACAAGAAAAAAAGCCTGTAGAAATGTCGTATAAGTAGAGAGGAATCATCATTTAAAAAAAAACCCTGCAGCGATTGACAGCAGAACACGAAAAGCGATTCATTTTTATTGTCAAGCGTTGGCGCCAAGTTACATGTAACAATAATGTCACATGATAATATTCGTGTAAATATACCGTATCATTGTAGAGCAATAACCAAGTTCCTAAAAAAAATCTCATTTGCATATCAGTAAATTGGTTCTTTTTTAAATTTTAAACAAGAACAATTATTTAATTTTTTTACACTCATTTCATTAATTAATGCGCCATTGATACTTTTATTACAGAGCAGCAGAGCTGCTGGTTTTATGTATATGATTACTTATTGCAATGTGTTAATAACGTATCCCTTTCTTTCTTTACATTATTATTATCGCTTGCAGCAACCTCACAAATTAAAATTACATGCCTACATACATATATTACGTATTACTTTGTTTAATAGAAGCAAACTCACCACTATACATTTAAAAAAAAATATATATACCAAGTTGGCATTACACCAACTGCATATAGCCACTAGTTCCCTACTACTCCTCTTTTGTTTCACTCGTCCAGAGAGAATTGAAGCAAAACCTATACACCTACCTACATCCCTTTTTTTCCTCCTCTCTTTTTTTATTTATTTTTGTTATCTCTGCATCTGTCTATTAAACGATATCAGTAACAGCACCAGGAAAAATGTTATTTTTCTTTCTCCTTTTTTTATTCTCTCCTTCAAACAAGTTACTCATTCCATTTCATGCGTTTTGCTGCTGCTACTGTTACGTTACTGCTCTCTTCCGTTATCATTTACTATTATTATTAGCATTATCATTATGAAAGGGAAATTCCCAGAGGAGCCATTCGACAGTTTCCTCTTCTTGCAGTGTTACTAATTGATGTCCCTCTGCTAATTAGCATCACAAGCAGACGGTTGTTTCTTTTGTAGCAGCAGCAGTAGTAGCAGTAGCTGTAATATTCATTAAGATTTCTTTTCCTTTTTCCATCTTCTTCTTTTCTCCTCCTCCTCCCCTCACATTTTACCATCACCATCCATAATATTCTTTTTTTTACCGAGTATCTGTATCACCCAACATTATTATCTACAGCCGAAGTAGTACTAGCAGAGTTCCAAAACAGATGACCTGATGCTCCTCTCATCATGACAACCTTTCTTCATTTTCCACATTAAGTACACACGCATCACACACACACACACACACACACACACACACTTCTGTTTGAATGCTCCAAATGTTATTGACTTTTTTTACTTCTTTTTCTTTCAAAATATTCTTTGTTACTCTGCTGATGATGATGAGAAGGAGGAGGAGGATGAATAAAAAAAAGAAGAAATAAAAATATTATATTGTGTTCCACCCTTGTATTCTTTTTTTTAATTGCACATTTTTACTGTTTGGCAATCCATTTATTCCAGAAAAATGAATCAGATACAGAGAAGCCCGCACAAACACACTCATTACATTCACTCACAAGCAAACAACAAAATTGACTGTAATAAAGTAAGCAAAAGCTTCTCTCTCTCTCTTTTTTTAGCTAATTAGTCTACCTCCACTAGTCTTCTTTCCCCGTCTTTGTGTGTTGCTAAGGCTTCTCCATTTTTTAATGAAGCCCGTAAAATTTTGATAGCTTATAATTTTTCTTTTTCTTCTTCTTTTCCCTCACAATTTTCTCTCATTTATTAATGCATAGATATTTAATGTATGCATGCGCATCATATAATATCCTTTCTTTTCCCTTTTTTTCTTTTAATTTTCTCCGTCAAAAATATAAATTTTTTTCCACGGTCTTTTTTTCCAATTTGTCTTAAAGCTATAGCTAAATAAATATATATTATACACGCTTGAAACTATACACTTGTGTGCTGTTGGAACGACTCATTTTTTTTGTACAAAAAATAGGAAGCCCGTTTTTTATTTTGTTTGTTTTAAATGTGGTAAAATGATATTAAACGGAAAATCTCTTTCTTTCTGCTTATTTTTCTGAAATATTTTGATTATTTATTAACATCACGTAGCAGTAATATCGGAAGACCCAGGAATATCCAGTAAAAATGATGAATTCCATGTTTTGAATCTACGAGCAATCCATCGATGCCATTTTTTTATCCCCCTGACGAAAATATATTGCACATGCATAACAGTAACAGTAATAATACATAATATGCAGAGAGAGAGAGAGCACGAGCTCAGATCAGAGAAGATAGAACAGGGAATATTTTCTTGGTGGTGCAAATGCACAGACACACACAAGCCACATAATAATATGTAGCATGTTTACATTATGCATGCATGCATCCCAAAAATGAAACCCGAGTGCAAGGAAAAAAAAAGAAATATTAAGTAGCTTATGTATCATAAATATTACCGGCTTGTTGCATTTTCTCCAAAAAAAATTGTCATGCTCTCTCCTGCTGTGTGAGCAGAGCATCTGCCTGATCAACAGTAAAAGGTTATGTGCTATCAATAAGATTTGCATTGTAATATCTTTTATAGCCCATAATAGCCAAAATGAATATATAAAAAAAGCTACTTCTCAAAAGCTACATACATGATCAAGTAAGTGCCTACATTTTCACATACATAATTGTAATAATAATAATAATAGTAGTATAAAGAAAAATATGCTCCATAAGATCACCATGCACAATTCACATGAAGATCATAATCATGTTTTTTTACGGTGGCAGTGGTGGTGATGTTGTTCCTA
>JAHZNC010006228.1:0-11397 GCA_027744095.1 Zhuqinia jingwanae
ATCAGTTGTAGTCTGGTGAACAGGTACTCCCATTGTGCAAGTTTACGCAAGACAAAACAGGATAGAGAGTTGGAGAAATTTATTCTGATAAGCTAAAACATTTTTTTTAGCATTTTTAAAATGAGTTATTGGAAAGGAATGAGAGGTGAGGTTGCAATGCAAACAAATACCTAAGTAGCAAGAGCTGAATGAAATAGCACACAGATAACTTAACAAAATGGGGTTAAAATTGTAAAATGGCCCACAGCTCTTTTGTACAATGGTTAGATATAGAGAGGGAGAGAGGAAATAAATCTACAAGATCTAAATCTCATTTGATGTAGGTGAAGGGGTAGGAGAGCTGCTTGAGTCGTTCACTCTATAGCCTTTAAAGTACAACCCCGGAAACATGTCTCTATAAACTAAAATTCCATGTTGATTGCTTCTCCACCATTCTACCACTTCAACTTGCACTGCTGCCATTTGTACTACCTGTCTTCTTGGTCAAACATTCCCAAGCATTTTCCCTCCGCATTGCTTGCACCGAGCCAGAGCATGAGTCATGACAAGTCAAAATATACATTTATTTACGTGCTACGCAATAATAATGAGATATATTGTTACCTTTATTACCAGTCCATACGGAGTCGGATACCACTTCGTTATTTATTGCCTTATCTGCAAAACAAAGAAAAAACCATGTATCTTTTACTCCCACGCATCTCTTCTCATTTAACATCTTATTTTTTAATAATGGTAATGGTATATATAAATCTATAGCTAGATCCAACATATTTTTATTGCATATTTGCAACTTGGTTCCATAAAGTCCTTTCAAACCGTCTTTGGAGCCAAAGTACCCATTTCAATAGTTACAGTTGTAAACGTATTTAAACCAAAACCACGTTTGCTCGTAAACCTGCTGCTGCCTACTTATAACTTGGGCTTTCTTGTGTACAAACGGGTTTCCCTTCAGGTCAATGGGCGACAATGGGACAATTAGTTGTTCTTATTCCATTGGTTGCTAACCAGCTAGTGGAGAAAGGTAAAGTACTGTCCACCCAGTTTGGTGACATAATTTGATGTGGATTGTGAAAACAGAGAAATGTTACTTTCGAAGGGGGCAAAGTGAAGGAAACGTCTGCATCCGAAAAAAAGTGAGTTACACTAAACGTATGAAAAAGAAGAGGCTAGTTGAGAGCAGGCTTGGTCTCTTGGTCTACTCTTTTTGAAACACCATTCATTATACACAAGTACACGTAATAAATGTGACAGGAAAAAAATGGGCTACAAAAGTGTAGGTACCTATCAATGTACTTTGTATTAGTGGAAATGCAAAACTGCGAATGTTTTTATTCTTTTAAACTTGGGGCATGTTTTTCAAAAACATATTGATTATGGAAATGTGCCAAGTTATGTCTTGCCTTAATGTAACCTAATGTACACTGCTTTTTAAGGTTTTGAAAAAAGTTCTAGCAGGAAATTTATCGTTATGGATTACTTATGACTAGAGACTTATGGATTTGATTGGCCAGTTATCGTTTTTGTTGTTTCAGCTAGTGTCTTGACTTATGACTCGGTATGTGCACGAACCACATTGGGTGGAGTGGAATAAACCCTACTTGAAATTTCTTTTTTTGCCCAGTTGTGTCATTTTGTCAGTTAGTGTCATTCTTTGTCAATTTCCGTCAAATTTCTCATTTTATACTTATTTATAGGTTTAAAAATGTCCGAATATTTTATGGGTTAAAGTATATTTTTCACTTTGAATAGGTGCAATAATATAGAATTAAAACAATTTCGAGCAGTAGGTAGATAGATGCTTTATTTACAGGCGTCAGTCATTAATACAATGTCTGGTATTTAACATGCATTACAAGAATAAGTTTAAAACATTATCATTACCTATTATAATAATTACAAATTAGTATGTTGCCAGAATAAATAAAATTACATGCTATAAAGATTCTTTCTTTCATTTAAAAGCAAGTTATTTATTACAAATGTCATAAAATTACTTGTACTTTGGACTAGTTCAAGGCTTAGTTGGACTTCTTTTAGTTTTCAAACAAATGAGGGAACGACCGGACGGCAGACAATGCCAAAGTATAATGAATGCTAAAGTTGTTCATAACAATGCCCCATGTTCTCATCAAGCCTTAAGGTATGTACATGCAGAAATAATTGTTTGAAGTTGGCAACTTCATATTTTTACAGCCTTTTTAAGCTGATACAATGAACACTTTAATAAAGACAATGAATATGAGCCAATATGCACACGACTACGAACTACACTGACAATTATTATTACTGTTGCATGTATTTAATGCATTCCTAATCGGATAGTAATTACTTGAACTGTCCACGCTGATCAATAAAATTATATTGTTTAAAAAAGTTTTTCGCATATCCGCATCCACTTTTCGCATGTGTGAATATTCAAATATACGGTGGAAAATTCACATCTGCCTGCATCTTCACACATTTTCGGAACTATACTAGGGTGCTGTGTACAGAGCTGGCATGTACTGGTTACTACAGGTGTACCACCTCAGCAACCACAAAATCTCCCAAACACTTTCTTAGTGGACCCTTTACTCCAATATGTACTCACATTTATTCAATCATTTTGGTGGACCACAAACATACAGAATGGGCGGAATGTGTATGTAATGTTTATGAGGCTGCTGCTTTGTGCAGATAGACAATAAATAAAAGCAAACAATGGATGCGTACAGCCTGAGAACACGTACCTTTCTTCTTCTTTTCGATTTTGCGATGTGGACCGGCAGTAGTCCTTACCACACTCACGATTGTGGTTGTCGATGGGGCCGGAATCTCTGCGGAAAGAAATTGGAGAAAATGGATATGAGATATTATACTGTAACGCAGACCGAGATTTTAATGATTGATTTGCAAGCTAACTTGCGTCGGAACACCCTAAACTAGCTTCCCATCATTCAAATAAAGTTGAGTAGTATTTATGTATATGCAAATTATTGCGAAAACAGGATTTTACTGTACACCTAGTCCATATTTGTAGCTTTCTCCCTTAAAGTGATGAATGCCTACAACAGGCCATGCATTGTTTCCTTCTTTGCTTGCATGATTGTTTTGTGTTACAGTAAAAGTCAACAAGTACGGGCGACGGGATGTTACTTTCAATCTTTTACCGCTAATCATTTACCATTATTCAACGTCCTGTTATGTTCATTTGATATTGTAATCATTTACCGTTACTCACTTAACCTTAATTTTTAGCCTTACTCACTTACCATTATTTTCAGTTACTCACTTGTCATTGCTGCACTTAATCATTTACCATTCATTTAAGTCCAAAAAAAATAGTGGCCACCCTTAATAGTTCAATAAAAAATAGTTCAATCCAACCGGTTTATCCAAATGCCTTGAAATTTGATGTGCTCCTACTATTGAGGGTCCTGGCAACGAATAGGGAAACTAAAAATGACTACTATCCCCTCCCCACTGGGGATGAGGAGAAAGGGGTAAATTTATGAGTTGAGAGCTGAAAATTAGTATGTTCATGCAGTTTGACGTCCAGCATGTAGAGCATACGTTCACATGTTGGCATAGCATTCACTGTTTACTAAAAGAGATGACACTGAAAGTGAATAGGGAAATGGTTTAATAGGATCGAGGTTGTTGTTGAGTTAGCGGAGATGGAAGAAGATGATGTTGAGAAACTAAAATCAATCATCAGACAACCATGTGTAAATCAGTATGACCCTATTGCACAGCTACGTAATAATTATACTATACAGTGGCAAGTTATCATAAAAGTAAGTTATTACGTAGCTGTGCAATAGCGTCGTACTGATTTTTTACACATGATTGTCTCTCCGTGAGTACGTCCGTACGATAACTTTAAAACGGATTATCCAAATTACTTCAAATTAAGCTTTAGAGGTCTTAGTTTCGAATTCTTTTGATTTTCAGCCACCTCGCTCATCACCCGGTGGAAACTTTATTTTTTAAACTTAACCTGTAGCAAGTAGCCAAGGGGCATATCATTTGAAAGCTCTTGACAAGTAAGGAATGAAACTGGTGTTACTTTAAAGCCATCTTCCAGGTGCCTGAATATATTTTTTTCGGCAATGAGATGAAAACTAATGTTGTCAGAACCCGCGTCAACTTACAGTTACATATTTACAGCTTTATTAAATGGTAAATGATTAGTGGTAAAAGATTAGGGGTATCTATCACCAACCCAACAAGTTCCGATTGATGCAAAAAAAATGTGACGTTTTAGGGAAGATAGGAAAGAAAGTTTGCTTTGTATAATGCGCTTTGTGTGTGTTGGGATCGAAATACAAATCAATTAAGTGAGGACATGGAATGGGACGGTCTAAATTTAATCTTGATTGATGGGAATCGAAGTAGAAATCTGTTATGACAAGGATGTGTCCCTCATCTGTCTTGTCTCGCTCCCTCTCATATTCTCATCCAATAACAAGTAGTTTGGTGCTGGATGAAAGAAGGAGAGTGAGCGAGAGGGAGAGAGAGAAGAGAGAAAATAAAGCATTTAGAGGAATAAAATAAGTTTTTGTCTTTAGTTTTGTGTGTTTATAGTCTACTTCATTCCGTCCGCAGGGATTTACCCTCGTCGTCGACGTGAGCTCATCTTTTTTCTCTGCTTCTTCCACAATCAGATAGACATATACATACCTACCTACATACATGATATCATGTGAGTGTAGGTACTACTTCTCCTGCTACTAAAATGGTATAGTATAACATAACAGCCAGAGTTTCACAGCCAGCAACTTTCTCCTTCATCCATTTTTATTACAAGAGGATGATGATGATAATGATGATTATCATCATCATCTGATAGTAGCTCATCCGTTATTCTTGTGACGTGACCACAAAAACAAAAGGAAGCAGTTGATAGAACTGTGAGAAGACATTCAACTTTGCAAACTCCTCGACGCACATCCTACTCCGATCCAATCTCTTTACAAAAACCTGGCCACTGTTGTTAGTAGTTTCATTCTGTAGAAATTAATAGAGATGAAGGGAAAGGGGGATCTAATAATTTTGGTTCTCAAGCAATCATTTCGAGGTGGCCTTTTCATCATCATCCCAAAAATTCATGTCAATCTAAAACACTGCTGATAATTAATATGTAGAGAGAGGTTAGTTTACCGTATTCGGCAAATTTAAAATTGTTTACTAGAAAAAACTAGCTTAAAGCCGACAACCTTATAAGTTCCAAAATCCGTGTTGGTAAGGTTCCGAATTTTCAATCTCATGAAGCTCCGGTAGCCCGAGTCCACCAGGACTGACTCGAACTTTTCACCTGAAAAATATGTTACAAGAAAACCAAGAAAATTTATAACATTTGAGCAATTGTAAAATAAAATAGGCAACCCAAACAACCCTACAATTTTTGACTACGTTGTACATTCCATTCACATCAATCTCGTCGTCAATTTTACGTCTGTAAATACCCGAGTGTCAGCAAGAATCGGAAATCGAATGAGTTTGGTTATTTGAAAAGGTAAATAAAATCCATCCCAGTAAATTGGTGGAACCCTATAGGAAGGCGGGCGTAGGAAACAGGCTATCATTTTTCCCTTCAGTGGAAAAGGGCAAGGAACAAGTTAGGAAATCTTTTCAGCTTGCCCACACTACTTTTTCTTTGACATCCGGCATCATCCAAAAAACATGTCATAAATTGGAGACTGTAAAAGCAACAAAAAAGCATGCACCACCACCTACCTCGCCTAACTGCACTTTTTTCAAAGCCCTTTAACACAATTGTCGGCTCTTGGTTTATTAGTAACGGAAAGGGGAAGTGAAATATTGCAAAGACAAATACTAGACAAAAAGTGAGAGCGTAGCCATTTGTTAGCAGGTTTATTAGCAAAACTGGGACTCCTCTTGTCTGCGTCTGGATTGATCATCCCGTAAACATAGGTAGTCAATAATAATAGTAATATATATAGGATTGTTTTATTAGGACTAAATTATCTATCGCTCGACGTAGATACCTATTCAGTCCAAAGGAATTTACATGAGTCCATTTTTCCGTTGGTTGGTGCCCAAATGTTGTTTCCTGGTAATATAAAAGTAGAGCGAGTGTGACTATTGTGAGGATGTTGGTCACCCGATTTCTCACATTTTATGCCGACATAATATCATTTAATACTTGTCTCTCCTCCTTCCGAACTTCATTCTCAAGGTTTCCCGAAAACACACAATCACACAGCACACAACTAGTAGTAGTTGTAGTAGTAATTGGCACTTTTGTTGGTGTGCGGTGTTCATACATCCAACTATGATACGTTGTAGGTACTCCATGTCATATTGCTTGGACGATGGCTTGAGAAGACATCACTCAATACTTTGTAGTCAAATGTCTTGTGGGGATAGAATAGAAGATGTGTGCTACCAAACCTAATAATAATATAATATCTCCCCGTATTTTTTTTTCTATTCATCTTACCAATCCAATACATGTCTTATCTTATTGCACTACTCTTATTCTGGTTTGCCACCTCTGCTGGATGACACATCAAGACGTGCAAGTGTGATTCTCTTTCCTGCGTAGCTCTTGGACTGGAATCCTCCCTTCTTGTTGTTGCATTAACGTCGGCCCGTATTTTTATCTCACCCAGCTCATCTCGTTGTTCCACCCTCACATTACAGATAAATGCAGATATGTGTAGCAAGTATTACTGATGGCTAACAAAGTAAAATAGTGAGTGACTTTTTTTCCTTTTAAGAGCAGTATCTCATTATTTAATACCGTGTAATCAGTACTCACTCACAACTACTCATTTCTGTGTCAGTCAGTAATACCAACAGGGAAAGAGCACAGAAGAGGAGGATTGGCAAGCTGAAATCATTTTGATGGTAGTGACACAGTTTGGAACTAGTGCGATTCAAAGATGACCATGCGCAAATGGTTTTCAAGATGAAGGATAAGGTGTCAAAGTGGCAGGGGTGTGCATGTGCTTTAAAGGACAATAGCAGAAGAAGCCATTATAAGAATAAAAATGATTAATTGTTGGCACATGGAAGAACGTTTTGTGGTAATTAGCTCGCATCTTGGAAAGGCAAAAGGAGAGGGCCCAAAAAGGGTATAGGAAAAGACTGGGTGGGCTAGTAGCTCAATGCGCTTTGCACATACATAATAGGTATGTAATAATGTAGTACATTCAAAATTATTGTGGCACTCTTGCATAAAGATAAGGCGACTTGGTGTCTCTCCCTTTTCCGTATATACCCACATATTCATATGTAACAAAAATTGGGGACGTTACTCAGAGGCTTCTACTACAGCACATGATATACGTGATTGAAAAGAAAGGAGGTAATAATAAGGAATAAGAGTGCTCAACATTTTTCTTTTCCCGTAGTCATGGAGAAGAGGGAGTGCACGCGAACAGATGGCTTAAAGGCTCTTGAGTTTTTGGGAAATAAGATGATCGTATATAATGTGATGATGCAGTTATCCAAGAAATAAAACAGGCACACACACAAAACAAGTTGAGAATAAAACGAAGAAATGACACTTTTTTCTTTGATGCATGCCATGTGCTCCTATACTACATATTATACTCTATGCTGTTTAGTAGTCAACCTTGCTGTGTCGATGGGGGATGCTGATGGTTCATCCTCTCCTCTCTTTATGTTATTATGCAGATTGCCTCAAACTGCACTCCAACTCAGCCTCAAATTCCCTTTTACTTTTTGACTATGTGCATTTGCTCGACTAAGAAATGAGAGAGTGCGATAAAATTGTATAAAATGCTACCATAAAACTTGAATCCCTATACTTTACGCACTTTCTCTTTCTTTCTTTCTTTATTCATACGAACAATTTATGTTTCTTGTTGTAAACCGATTGTTCAACATTTTCCCCCTCATGTGCACACATATGTACGTAATGTCATATAGAAGTACCTATCTTTCTCGAAGCAGTGAGCAAACATGTGGTGGCATGCGCAAAAATATACTAAATTAAAATATTCGTCCAACAAAAGTCGGAAGTGTGTGTGGATCACCTAAACATTTTGCATAGTACATGTTATCGTGTTGTTGTAGTTAGCTTGTCATGTACAAGATGAGTGATTTGCAGATGCTTAAACTTAATAATTCAGCAATAAACCCTATTAAACGATTAAAACAAGAATCATGATAATTATATTATTTATTTATTTATTAAAAATTAACATTGTTCTATGATTTTAGTCCCCTGGCAGCAGCGCGATAAACTTAGAGCGCTGAAAATCTATACAGATCTGTCATGCATAATTTAAAGCATATATGTATGTGCCAAGTTTGGTCCAAATCCGATCAAAGATGTGGTCTGTAGAGCGCGGACATACATATACATAAATACGGTCAACAGATTTTATCTCCGATCTTATAAATGATCGTTATACGATTTAATAATCCGGATGAAGTCATAATAGGTTTTGACATTTTTTCGACATTTTTTTTTTTAAAGTTTTGCAACCATGATCAAGAGAAGAAAATGCTGCTGTGCAATAATGTTTTCTTTCTGGTTTCTACTTTAATGGCTCTAATAGATGTGGTTAGCTTCTCTCTGATCATGAGTGAGTTGTCTGAGTTTACTCAGTTTTGCACTGGTGTCTTTAATCTAGTCGGATTCCTTTCAAACAATGCATTAGCCAAAGTAAATGAATTGAAAAAGAAGGAGAAACAAGACTGGATGATGATGGTGGAAAGACATAAGACATCATGGAATCATGAGTAACCAGAGATGTCAGATACATGAAAACAAAAATAAATATTAAACCGCTAATCCTTTGCTCACCTGCTCTCTTTCGGTTGCCTTTTTATTCCTTAAAAAAGGCACACGACACACACATCCATCTCCCTCCAACCCATTCTCTCATGTGACATATCACAAATATTTATCCCAAATGAATTGAACGCATATAGCACACATGGGCGATAATGTTGAATGTACATATCTCGTTACACAGCCAACACATTGTAAGTATAATCATACCTCAATCCTAATCAGATTTACACCCAAGTTACAATAAGTGTTATCCCACACATTTTCTGAAGCAACATGTTATAACCTACTAAAATGGTTTTAATCGGTTTGGATGATGTTTCACTCTTCCATTCTACATTTTCTCCTCATATCAATATCATCAGCAAACGCAAATAACTCTTGCCTGTTTATTATCCTCAAAATGGTGCTCGCTTTTCCCACTGGCTATATAGCATTTATAGTGTTTATGCTTCTTCATCCTACAATAATTGCGTATTATGTTGCTGATACAAGGGAATCCTATCTTGTCTGTCACTGTCACCCTCCTAGTGATATTCCTCTGCTTGCCCCCGGTATGAGATATGACATGGCTAAGCGCTTTACCGCATTATCATCTAGTTTCCTGACTTGAAATGAGACACGTCAGGTGTCCCGGACCGGGGCTGAAATGGAAATATAGTGAGTATTCCAAAAAATCTGTCATTAAATTAAACCATCTTCCCTCCTAATACATAAACCACACATCAAAACGAACCAGAAAAATCAGGAGAAGGTGAAAAGGAAAGACTGGCAAGGAAAACAAATGAAAAGCGTATTGTGAAGGAATCAAGTAGAGGGAAATGGAAGTAGATGGATAGTATGATCATGCCAGGAATGTAACCCTATTTGTATACTATAATAAATGGCAAATTATACCTATGCATGTTGACAACCCATGTCCCTAGTCCGCGTGCCTGGATTATCCATTCCTTTTCTTGAACATCTCTCAACTTATTTAGCCTTCAAACTCGCTCTAGATATGCATGCATCATTCCCTACACCATCATCATCATCATCAATGAGCTCCTGTCGAGAAAGCATTTTCTCCTCTCCTTTTTCTCATACTCAATAACTCATCAAAATGATTAGGAAAGATGTTTGTTGTAGTAGTTTGTAGGTGGGTGATTAATCTTTTTGTACTGAGCCCTCCTTTGATCACTCTTCTCTGCCAGGTCAACTTGAATGCTAAAATGAGTAATGGAATAATGATATAATAGCAATCAAAGCTATCCATACTATCCTATTATACCTTATCATTATACATCACTGTACAGCATTAAAACCCAGGCATAGTGTTGCCATGTGAGGCCATTTCCAAGAAAAGCATTATTAACGAGATGCTGTGGAATGCTGACAATGGGTTGAGTGGGAATAGAAAAAGACGGGATTAATTTTTTTTTAAAGCTTTGTATTTTCTTTGGTTATAAGTAATGATTAGCCAGGTTCTTTCTGATGGTGATGTATTGTGGAGTGAAATTGCTTCTTTTCCCACCCTAGTAATGAGCATACACTTTGATTTTCTTTATTTTTATCTTTTTTTGCGGATGATTATCGATAACCACTTACTAATAAAAAGTAACAAAATGAAGAAAAAAAAGGATGATAATGATGATAAAAGTAGCATATTGTTGTGGAAGTGAACATATGTATGCGTTGTATTTGGCACTAATTGCAAATAATGGAGTAGTGAAATACATGTGTGGAGGTGACATTCTCTCACTTGGTGGAAAAGACTTTACCAGTTCCTTTTTAACATGTAGCCCCTGTAAATACGCTCCTTACTTTCTACCAACAAAAGGAAGTTTGAGACCGTTTGCCAGTGCTAGCAAAGGAACTAGTCTGCCATCCCGACCAACTACATTTTTTAAGTAATCATGTGTAATAAATGTCTAATATTATCAAAAATGTGTGCACTTCAAAACTTTTGTTATGTATATACCAATATGCTTGCAACATACGTATAACGAGAAAATGTTTTTGGGGTTTCTTTGGGAGAGAGAGGAGACAAGACATTAGTAAAGACCAAGTAGAAGAGTACAAGTTAAAACTCGTGCGAACAAACCACTTGAAACGCTTGTTAGGTCATCATCATGTCATCATCATCATCATGGGATAAGAAGCAAAAGAAAAATAACGCATTGCACTGCAATCTGAAAGAGCGGAACATATTTAGGTAACTGCTGAAAACATCTCCATCTTCTCGCCCTGTGTTGTGGTATGTGAAGTAACGTGCACAGCAGCATTATTAATTCCAGCAGATTTTAAGGGGAAAAGTTATGCATGCCTAATAAATAGGAAAGAGAGCTAGCGAAAGAGAGATCCATGATGTCAGTTAATCAGTTGACAGACTGTTTCGTGTGCATTTGTATTTACACTACTACATCCACCACTACTACTACCACTACTACTTAAAAACTTATGGATGTGTGCGTGCATGCTAATCCACTAGGGTCTGTAAATTGCAATTGATGAAACTGACAAGAGTGACTGTAATGTAATGTAATGTAATTTGCTTTATTCAGATGTTTACAGGTATTCAGAATTAACAAATCTGCTCTTCGTACCCTAACATCATAACAGTATATAACTGCCCATATTAA
>JAHZNC010006229.1:0-25541 GCA_027744095.1 Zhuqinia jingwanae
AAAAGTACACACTAATACGACTCATGTTTGCTTGTTGTGCACTTTTTGGCTAGAGAGATACTTTAGCAGGTTAGATTTAAATCAGATGATCTGTATTCATCTAGGTCGCGTTTAATTACTCACTCACTTTGTGTGTAGAAGATGAAGATGACGATGGGCAGTGCACTGCACTGATTACTCTTTGTATCAGTATAACCACAGACTCTTGACACTTGTCAACTTGACTCTCTTTTTGCACGCACAAGTCGTTTTTTTTCTTCCCCAAAAATACTCTCGTTGCTCATAAAACCTTTTTCTTTCTTGCTGGCATGCATGACTTTTTTTTGGTGTGACAATGGATTATCTTTGTGTGTCTTATCTTTCCTTGCATTTACTACTACTACTACTGCTTCTCTTGCTAAACTACTACTATAATATAATATAACAATTAAGGTCACTGTTGCGGGAAGCGGATTTTGCCTGTCATCCTTTGCCCGTCATTTCTTTGACTACTTCCATCTTTTGGACTGTTTTTTTTTGTAGCTCGTTAATTTTTTTGTGGTTTGTTGATATTTTTTGTGTTGTACTTTAATTGTCATTAGAAAAACCGGGGGAGGTAAAAAACAGTCAAAGTTTAAACGTAAAAATATTAACATTTAATGTATGGAACTGCTGAACTGCTACTTATCTCATGCATCATGATTGTAGTTAGCGCTGAGGAATTGAAGTAATGAAAATGAAATGTGGAACTTTTTTGATGGTAGACATAATTGTTGTTCACTGATTATAAACGTTTTGAACGGAAATAACTTTTGATTGAACTAATCACAAAAACTATTATCCGATGGTATTCAAAAGTTGAGTAAAACTTTAGTTTTTCCGGGTACAAATTCACCTTACGGAGCTTAATAACATCGTTTAGTCTATCCATCACATCTGTATTTATCATTGAATCATTATGCATCCAAAACACCAAATATCATTATGTATCCATGTTTTATAACATATGGATGTATGTTTATGATAAATGTGTGTTGTTATTATAAACATTATACGAGCAACAGGTTATATTGGCAAGGGATGGCGGACAAACAAAATTGTGGTGGCTACAGATTACGCGGGCAAAGGACGACTGCCTAAATTCCTAGACCTTATTGTTGCAGTTTTGCAGCAAAATTTGTAGTCAACCAAATCATAATGAAGGGAAAATTTGCTTGAGGGAAAAGTATTTTTTTTATTAATATTTAGAACGTAACTTTCGCACTCGACTCGTTTGTCTCTCCCAACAAAGAGTCAGAGTAACTGGTGCGCTTGAATACGACGTAAAAGGGTTGAGTGTTGCATGAGATTTTTTACGATGATGATGATACCCAGGCTTAAAACGGCAGCAATAACAACGCGCATGCGCCTTTAAAAAAAGAATTTAGCAGCAGCAGAGCAGCAGTAGTAGTTATCATTTACCACTTCTATAATCCTCACGTATGATGATGATGACAAAGGCAGTCAAGTAAATTATCTTTTTTTGTGACTGTTACGACGACGACGACGATCATGTTAGCTAGATTTGCTCTCTGCACTAAAAAGTGTCATTGTGGAAATAGAAAAGTATATATATACCTAATTTAACAACACAACTTGTCTTGTTTAATTTTATCTTCACGGCAACGCGACGAGGCTATTCACTTGTTATATAGATTTTTTTTTTATTATCTGTGTTTTAATACTATTTTTATTTTCCTTAAACCTGTAGACACATGGGCGCGCACACAGGTTTTTTTTCGCGACTAATCCTTTAAATTTCAAAACTACAAAGTTTCATAATTGCTTGCTTTACACTATTTTCATATCAGCTAATTGTCAGTAGTAGTAAAATAGTATGAAACAAGAAAAAGTGTCGTCGTCGTCGTCCACGTTGGATTAGGATGAGATGTTGATATTGTAAGGAAATGCATGGTGTGGTATACTATTGTTATACGATGATGATCATTGTATTCTTACAACAACGGTACGATATTCATTTGGATGCTCATGTTAATTGCTGTCAGGTTGCTTGTACAGGTGTGTATTGTGTATGATATATCACATTTGACATCTCACATACAATATACATATATATATATGTATGCATAATACGTCACAATATTTACTTGTGTGTATTCTTTGTTATTATTATTATTATTATTATTATTATTATTGTACTTGCAGTGTACTAGGAATTACTTTTGTGGTTTATTATTAGCATCTTCGTCATAAAATCATCAGTTTGTACAAGTGTATGATGTGACGTGAATGGTTTTGAAAAAGGAAGCATAAAGCAGCGTTTTTTTTTCTTCTCTAAACACATTCTTATAATAATAGCATCCCATCATCATATAAAGTTTATATTATAAACCATGCCATCTTGAATCTTGAAGACACTTGACGTGTTGATTTCTCCATCAAGAAAACTTTGACTATAGCACATTCAAAATTCAGCACACGTCCATGCATGCATGTATGTATGTATTTATATGCATGTACATCATGTACCTATTCCGCAATAATATACTCAAACACAAATGCGTATTTTTATTTTTTTATTTTGGTGATGCCCTAAGGCCACATACTTGCTCTTCTCACTTGACTTGTACTTGAGAATGTGTGCATAATAATAATATGCATGTAATCTATGTACTTACAACAAATGTTGTACAATAATAATATTTATAGCGAAACATCAATCATGTATATTCTTGGTGTTCCCACAATTCACAAGTCCGAAATTCAATTCTAAAGTTGCCTCACTGCTCATTGTTCTTCAAGATGAATTTTACAGATTTTTTTTTGCAGGTACCTATGTAATAAAAGTAATAGTTTGTGTAGGTATTTACCTATCCATACAAACCTCGTCTCAAAGTGAACATGTCAATCTGCTCATTATTGGTTTCATTCCTTGATACACACACAAAAAAAACAAGCAAATAGTTAAAATGTGACAAAATTAGGTATACTGTCAGCAATTTTTTTGATATATCCACATTCCAATGTATTTGAGCAGGGTAATAATAATGAGATGTGCTACAGGATGGATGGATGGAGGATGATGTGTGATCTGTGCGTGTGTTTGTGAAAGAAAAAAATGTCTTCTAATTTACGACAAGGGGAGGAGAGCGTGTATATGATATTTTTATTGCGGAATAATTGCTCACTGCTGTAAAAAAAAGAAGGATTGGTGAGTGATAAAGTAGCAAATTTAATGATCTCTCTCCCTCCAAAAATTTTTTATTATTATTTTACATGCGTACTTACTTTCAGTCCTCTTAAATTTTTTAAGCGTTCGGGCAAAACATAAGAAGGGGAAATGAAATTATCTGCGCATTTTTTTAAGAGATAGCCCATAGAGTTCCTGTGAAAAACAACATAATATTACCATATTATACGTATTATATATACTAATACCTAAAATATATACATCCTTCTTTTTATGCACATTTTTTCCTTAACTACTGGTTCATGATTAAGTAGGTATATGTATGATGTTGGTAGAATTTTGATGGGTATTGAAAAACCGATGAATATATCACTCACTCAGCTTTAGTTTGTAGTTTGATTGAAAGGCTAGAAAATAAATAAAAGATGTCTTTGTTTCATAAAATGAAATCGGCATGTCACAATTTTTTTTTTCAATGCAAAGTATAAAATGCATTGTTTTATTTTCTGCCTATCTAAACCTTACTTTTTTTTGCAAGGATATACATATGCACAATTCTTTCAATCTTTTGACAACATTCATCGTTGTTCCTATTCAATTCAAACTGATAAATTTTTTTTTTGGCAGATGAGTCGAAATGCATGTTAGAACATTGTAGTTTTATTGAGAGCTGTTGTTCATTTGAAAGTGCAAAATTGTTTTTAAAAACCGTATTGCATAAATTTTATTTGGATGACGAGAAGAGCAAGGTGGATGGATGATGAATGGAAAACTTTGTGTTATTATTGGCATATTAGTCGTGACTGGTCATAATAATATCAAACTGATTTGGGATATTGTATAAGAATATATTAGTTTACTACGAAGTGTCTCAACTTGAGACTCTCAAGTGACGTATTGTATGTGGTTTACGGTTAAATGTACGTTGTACATTGTACATCATAAAATATAATGTGCCACCATTCATATTTTTCTGCTTAATCAAGTAATTTATGGCGGACGTCAATTAACTTTCAAGTATTTGGTAGTCCACATTAAATGTGCGTGCACGCCTCACTGGCGTTACATTATAAGCTGAGTAATCAATAGCACAGTAGTATGCCCAGCAAGCAAATTTATGAAAACCCATATTATTATTATTATTATTATTATTATTATTATTATTGCAATCTGCGCGCCGAGGTTTCTGTGGTTGTTGTGGCAAGGCAATTAAATACTCCAGAAGCGGCGTAGAAGCAACTACGAAGCTCGAATTTTTCTCCTGAATTATTACTAATAAAAAAATTAGCATGGAACGTTTTTCAAACAAAATTAATATTAATGAAAGACAAAATGGCGCACAGTTAGCAATGTTAGCATCTTAAATCTTAACTACGGGGAAAAGGACAAAAAAAAATATATTGTTTCAAAATTCTTGCACCATAACCAATCAAATACCAAAATGATTTAATGATTAATATGAATATGATGATGATGATGATGATGCTGTTTAGAAAATAGAAACATTTACCTTTCCACTGATTCAAATCAACGCATTTTTCATAATATGCTTAGGTACTTATATATTCACTTGACTTGATCATCAAAAAAAGGATGTCACACTCTGTCTGTATGTTATCGTGAATCGTGACACAATTCCCTTAAAAATATTTAAATATTCATTAGCTACCTACCTTCCTGCTACCTAACTCTACATACCTGAGGGAATGTCTCAATTTGACATGTTACTTCTACACAGAGCACAGGGCAGCGTTACAAAAAAGGGGACAATAACGGCGGCGGTGTGTGGACTACCTGCTGAAATCAATCGCCGTATTGAATGGTGTACATGCATACCATAATAATAGTACGCATGTAGGTATATATACTATATGCCACGTTTTGATGTCACTGTACGTGATTCCCAAGCTCCATAATGCTTATAAACCAATTAAAAAGAAATGTTATTATTATTATTATTATCATATACACATCATCATGATTACTATATGGCTACGATATGGTAAAAGAATTTGTGTTGGTCATCATCCTAACCTAAAATGAAAGGAGATGTTTTTTTTTAAATAAAAAGCATTACGCAACAAAACATCATCATCATCCCAGTCGTTTTCTTCCTTCCTCATTTGTCGTTACCTTTTTCGACTTGACGGCTCCACTACTACTACTATGTACTACTGCTGCTGTAGCTGGTGCTTACGTTGTTGCTGCATACTACTAGTAAAATTGTTGTAATCCTTTTAAAACAACTTGTTCTTCAATCTCTTCTCTGATCTGCTGTGCTCTTGTAAAAAAAAATATACCATTGGAGGAGAGGAGGCAACAACAACAAAATGCTGCTGCTGCTGCTGCTGAAGTAAAATTTGAATTTTTGATGACGACGATGGCGACCGTACAATGACTTGACTTGATTTAGTTTGTCTTGACTGTTCTTGAAATTTACATAATAATAATATATTAGATAGCCATCATACCACACACATCACACAAAAGAACATATCGGAAGGTTTAAAAAAAATTTATTTCAACAAGTCGGTATAAATTTTATTATTATTATTTCTCTCTTTATATCAATCAATAATTTTACTTTCAGGAGTTTATTCATTCACTACTTCAAATTTCAAATTCATCTTCCTTGTTTCAACAGAGAGATAACTACAGATATGCACAGTTTTAATTTAACGTCATGTTATTTATCGATGATAGCAGCAGCAGTAGCAATATTATAATATAGCTTCATGTATTTATGTAGGTATATATTCTCATACAAGTAGAAGCAATGTTAAAAAAAATATTTTGTTGCTGATGGTGGTAGATGGTGGCGGTCGATAATAATAATAAAAAAATCCTTCATCCTTCTCGTCTTCTAGTAACATGATGATGACTATGGTAGCATTTACTGCAACATATTATCTCGCGCTCTCTCTCTGCCACATCTTAAGGTTCCTCTCTCTACCTGCTCCTTTTTTTTTTTTTTTTTTTTTTTTTGAATAGTTTGCTTATCTAGAAAATATTTTGATCAGAGAATGAGACACACAATCAAAGAGAGAGGGTATCATCATCATCATCATCATTGTCGTATTCCTTTTGAATGGATGGAATTGTTATCTCATACAAGTTTTTTTGTGTGTGATTATCATCAGTGCGCGCACACACACACACACTACCTAAGTGCTGTGTATGAAGTGCCGAAATGCATTCAAATCACATGGCGAACTGATGATGATGATGATGATGATGATAATGACGATGATGGTTATGATGGGACCTGTTGTTTCAAAATAAAAAGAGGTTAACAGTTGGGATGATTTTATGTGTATATGTGTGAAGAGATGTAAGTTGTTTGTTTTTATTTTTTTATTATTATTATTTTTTTTGAGGAAGGAAGACTTCGAAGAAAGAAGTATTCATTATCATCATGCTGACTTTTGCAACTCAAGTTGCATGCATATACATTTCATTTCACTCAGAGTCAGTTTGTTTAGGAATGAGTGACCCTAATTTTCATACATTTTATTTATTTTTCTTGACGAGGATGGTGATATGTAGGTCTTTTGAAAAGTTATACAATTTTGTTTATATATATAGGTATATATATATATATCCCTTATAACCAGGCAAACATTTTTTTTATATGGCCACTCAATAATGGTAATATGTATTAAATTTGTTTTAAAATGTATTAGTTTGTTTGGAAGTGGATTTAATAGGCAAAGTGATTGCATCATGATCATCATCCCCACCACCATCACAATAAAGTGCTCTCAAGAAGTATATTATTATTATATGAGTGTGTGTATGTGTGAATATAATCGGGGGACGGACGGGGGATGACGGTTAATTGAGCAGAATGACCGTATACCTTGTACTGTCACTTTGTTTGTAGTTTGTAGTAGTTGCATCAACAACATAAACTTTTGTCCAAAGCATCGCGCATCGCACAACAGATCTAAAAAAATAAATGTAAATAAATGACAGTGAGGTAGAATAACAGTCAAGCAATAAAAGAAACTGCAAAGGAAAAAAAATGTGTGTGAATGAGTGGAGTATAGCACTTCTAAAAAGTGTGTCCCACTGACTGGGATTTAGAAATATAAAAAGGAAAAGATGCAATTCACAGATGCAAGATGGCATGTACATATTGATGGTGGTGGTGCTGAACATTGGACATTGAACAATTTTGCTGTTTGTTGCGTAACAAATATTATTATTTGGCACAGACAAGAAGAAGAATACCACAAGATGTATACCAATGTACATAGGTATATATATTTTCTTAGGTAGGTATATAATTGTGATTCCCTATCAGATCTCCCACAGTAGACTGAAATCCCAATTTTCGTTTTTAACCAAAAAATGGGCAGAAAATCCAATAAAACATTAACTATGAAAATGATCCAAATGACAAACCCAAACAAAGTAGGTCGAAACTTGAATATAAAAAACAGCAATTTTTAAAGCAAAGCCCGGTATATTGATCACGTTAATTTTTAAATGAAATTCCCGGAAAGAATAGAATCATGCATTTTATTTATGTATGTTTATTGAATTGAATCAATAAATGATTAAAGAAAAGGGAAACGTTTTAAAGCTTTTTTTTGGG
This sequence comes from Zhuqinia jingwanae, assembly GCA_027744095.1. NCBI lineage: Eukaryota > Metazoa > Arthropoda > Collembola > Entomobryomorpha > Paronellidae > Zhuqinia > Zhuqinia jingwanae. Next base: position 7,770 of record JAHZNC010006229.1, read on the forward strand.
GATACATGGTTTGATACGAAACCCGAATAAAATTGGGCTTTCAGCCTATTGGGGTAAGGGTGCACATTAAAATACGAGGCATGTACATATATCAATAGATATACATAGCGATTTCCCTTTTCAGTTGTCAAATTGTTCAGATGAATGAATAATTTTTTTTCAGGGATGACGATTTATTAGAAATGTAATTTTAATCAAGTTGAGTAATAATATTTAAATTTTGTAGATAAAATTGTGTAATCAATTGAGCGCCAAAAAAAAATATATTGGCTGAAACGGGCTTTTTTATTACCTTCCCCTTCCCCCTCCCATTTTATTCGAGTGATTTAATGATTTCATTTACCAAAAAAATTAACTAAAATTTATTCTCCTTCTTAGTTCGTAACTATTTTTTTATGGCGGGAAGCTATATATAGTGAGTTTTACACTGAACATAAATTATTTTTTATTTTTGACGGTTTTCATATATCAACGCATTAGCAACGTTTTTTTTCATTTTGGTTTGGAGGTTTAGCAGTTTTCATAATAGGCAGTAATCAAAAAAATTAATAATAAATTGCTAAATTATTTATATCATCATCACCAAATTTCATCATGATTATTATTAGAAGGCGGTTTAAACTATGGTGCTATTAATTATATTCATTTCAGGTTACTTACTTGCATAAAAAATGTTAAATATTTTAGATTTTGCAACCATTGTCGATGTGTTTATAAAATATTTATTTCTTCATTGTCATCAAGCCATCATTAAACATTTGACGGTATACACCGTGAAAAATATATTAATATTTATTTTGTAGCGGCATGAATAATATCATATTAAAAAAAATCCTAATTTTAGAACTTAAAACATTAAAGAAAAAAACCACCACATTTATCATCATCAAATCTAACTGCAAGTACCTAAACTTAAATATTATTCGTGTTATTAAACAATTTACCAAATGGGTAATAATGATGAGATGGAGAGGCAGATGAGACAGCATATTTTTCCCATTTAAAAAATTATTTATCTAATAACATGTTTGTGTATTATTATTGTACATCGTTGATGTCGACAGCAAATTTTTGTTAGAATTCTAAAGTGGGAAAAAGTGTTCAAGTACACACGCGGCTCGCAATAATACGATCAAGAGTACGACAACGTAGAGCAGCAGTAGAAAATATATACGTTTAATATAGACAAAATTACAACAGAAAAAAAAAGTTTGTTAAAATGAGGGATTGACGATTATTATTATGATGCTGACAAATTATTATATTATATTTTACCTTGGATAACATTTAAACATTTGTCGTTGATCATCATCGGTAATCTATATATTTTTTTAAATGAAAGTAACAATAATTCACATTACATATCTGCATAGTTCAGTTTTCATCAAACTTACACACACACACTCACACACACACCAGCTATCAATACGTACATATGTGCATCAATCAAACTCATCAGCAGCTCATCTGATGACTGGCAGAAAAAAATTGAAAGCAATCAAGCAAAATATGTGATTAAATTTTTTAAACCCTTTCTTTTCCTGTCAATGTCTGCTGAAAAAGATAGCATTTAAATACCAACGATGTTTTTTAGCAGATGTTGGGCTAATTACTCAATTCTGCTCATCATATTAATTATGTAGTAATATAGTATAAATAATTTCCATGAGAAAGTACTGCATATAAATATTTTATTTTGTTAAAGCAAGTCGAAACGGTAATGACTCCATCCATCCGTTTACATATCCCCATTAAATATTTATCAAATAATGGCATTTTACTTGATGATGATCATGATTATGATGATGGTGAATTTGGTAATACTCTGATTAAGCTTAAAGCGTATTAACTATTAAATAATAATAGTCATAATAATAATAATGCGGTGTGTGTGTGTGTGGTGTGTGTGTACGTGGATAGGAGATTAGTGAATAAATATCCTCGGGAACATTATCGTCATCGTCGTCGCCGTCGTGACAGGTCTCTTTTTTTTTGTCCTTAATAAAATAACCTGGTAAAATCCGCTTAGGTATGTATGTATAATATATAATATACCTACATATTTGTAATGTCGTAATAACTCTGCTGCTGATATGTGTATTTTCTCTCTGTTTTGTGGTGTATATAGGTATACTATATATCATCAACAGATCAACATGAGAATCATCATCACCATCACCACTCAACATGATCTCGTTTATTTATTTGTCACGTATTTATTGTGTGGATTTTTTTTATGTGCCCATCAACACATCAACACACATCACACATCACAACAGTATATACATAAGAAACGCATGACATGCCGAACAACAGAGAACACAACGTCAAGTTATTGTTATGATATGATACAAAAAAAACAGGCATTCAATTCATAATATGCCAGATATTCACGCTTGTGTGTGTGTATTTGAAATCCCAAATAAGTTATTCCGCAACAGCAGCATAGCAATATATATATATACATATATATATCTACGAGGAACAACAAAATATAAATAAATGCGCTGATAAAATAAACCGAGTGATTATTTGTACAAAGAGTACGCATAATTTACAGGTATTTTGGGGGCAAAAAAATGTATGCCACATGTTCACAGTAAAAGATTTATACACTGTGTCAAGTATTAGCCACAATCAAAAGCAATATATTAGTTATGATTTTTTAGATGTTGTTTAAAAAAAACACTCCACCTTGGTAAAGGGATATGGGCTGGTAATTGTTATTGTTGTTGTTATCATTATTATTATTATTATGGTCATTTTGGTTGGGCTAATAAGGTAATTGGAATTTGTGTGGTGGTAGTGGCATGTTCAAATTGATAGTAATACTTTTCCTTGTGTGCGATTTTTTTTTAAATTGTGATTGCTTATTGCTTGCTTAATACGCATTATGCAAACAGCTATTCACATGTTTTTCTTAATTTACAAGGGCACAATTTTTTGAAGTAATTTCAAAATATAAGGACAAAATGTGTTTGGTGATATTTGTAGTACTATAATATGCAAATTTAATTGAAAGTAAACTTGTGAGCCTATATGTCTGATTATGTGGAATCCGGGCACAACAATGATGAGAATGATGACTTAACCGAGTGAATAGACTGTAGAGATATTGTTCATTGTTCAAAATAGAAAAATTCCCCAATTTAATAATGCTGCGCAATTGCGCATGCGCATAGATGGAAATTTTGCTTAAGGGGAAAAGTATACAGAATATTCTTTGGAATTTTTCTTTGGCAAAAGAAAGTAAGCCGAAATGCATGACATTCCTACACGCACAATATACATCATACTACAATGTATAGTAATAAAATAAAAATATTCCATGATATTTCATGAAGAAAAACATAATTTTTTAAAAATCTTCTTGTTCCTTTTAAACATTTTATCAAACAATGTCATGCTCATCTCATCATCAAAAAAAAATCATACATTTTCACCACCACAAACAGAATATTTTTTTGTACAACAGACATAAATACATGCTGTTATACGTACAAGAAGGAAATCATCGTGACCAATCAAACCAGCATTCCTCCAAAAAAAATATATATGAAACGTTGACTTGACTTGAGTTTGACTTTGCGTGAAAACCGTCAACTGGATTCAATGAAAAGCAAAAAAAAAAGTCTGAGCACTTTTGAAAGAAGAAGAATCATCATCATCATCATAATGATTATTATGGAATGATCACCGCCATCATAACATTTTTTTTTATAACGATCACTTCTACTACTACTCAACCATTTTGGTCTGAGAAAGATTGAAGCCTTTTAAGCTCTGCTAAAAAAGAGAACATTTCCCACGTTGTTTGCAATGCAATTGGTGTATCTTTCATGCATTTTTTTTTGCTTGTTGATGTGAATGAAAGTAAAGGGTTAAAATATATGGCCAGTCGAGACAAAATTATTGTACAATTTCCTTCGATGATAATACACACACTCACGTTGCTTGTTAAAATGTAGTATATACCTACAGAGCTGGTTCACAATGATTTTTATACGCGTTACGCCTACCATCATCATCACCGACATGCAATTGTTTGGAAAAAAAAGTCAGAGAGCAAAAGAAGAAGTAGATAGATGATGATGATGGGAGGAAGGAATTGTTAAAAAAAAATTTTTACACACATCCAATCATCCATGTACTTATTTTCTTATTCAAGTTAAGCTGTTATTTTATGCATGAAGCCCATGAACTCTGAAACAGACAGGACAAAAAGGATCTCTTTCCCATACAATCATTTTTTTTAACAAAAAATAATAATAAAATAAATGATACAGGTATTATATTTATGTAAGTTATGTGAGTGAGTGTATTTTGCGTGTATGCAAGTAAAGTAGTGTTGTAGGAGGAGGAGGAGGAGGAGGACGGGGTGGAGGAGAGGAATAAGCTAAATAGTTTGAGAATCAAGTGAAGTGAGCAGTGAACGCTATTGATGTCATGACCAAATGGTAATGAGGAAAAAAAAATTGTTTCATCTTTCCAAAAGATAAAAAAAAATACAGTAGACATATTTTTTTGCATTTGCATTCAATTCGCAGCAGTTGAGAACATGACACACGTGGAATAAAAGAGAGAGAGAGAGAGAGAGAATTGCTGGCAATAAAGGGAGAGTGACAGGTAGATAGAGAATGGAAGGCATACAATTGTCATTCATCATCATCATACATGTATATATGCACCATTCAATTATAATTGTTACAATAATGATAATGGTGAAATGGGTATTATTATGGGTATTTTATTTTATTAAATAAAGTTTCTGACTTGAGTTGATTGCTCAGTGCTCTTCAAGCTCTCTGGGAGAATTTATTTTATTTTAAATAATCGTTCGCTCTTATTATTATTATAGACAGACATGCAACATGGCTTACATGGCAACAACCACACTTAGATCAATCAGCAAAAAAAAACCATCAATTGAGTTATACCTAAATATAAAATGAGCATATAAATTTCGGAGGGAGTTTGGCTATCATGCGATGATGTGTATGTATTAAAAAAAATGTATACCCATGTGCTCAGATTTTACTTTTTTTTTTGAATGTTCTGACTCCAAATCTAAATTGAAAAGTGTTTCTGAACTTCATTCAATCAAAATGACAGACAGGCAGATGCGTCTAGTCCAAACTGAACTAACATATTACATTACATTATATCATCATCATCGTCATCACCCCTTGACTTTCATGCAATTCAGTTGCTTTTAAATTGAAATGGGGATTTTTTTAACAATTTTTTTTCTTCCTTCGTTGTTGTGAATCATACAATAAATAATATACTGTAGTAATAATAATAAATAATCTTTTTTTTTTCGTGGACGCGGCCATGCATAAAAAACTGATTTTATTTGTACGGGATACTACGCTTATGCTTCTGTTACTGCTGCTGCTGCTGATATACCGTAACAGAATATTAATGATAACGAATTTTTTATTCAGTCCAGCTGCATAATATTATCATGTGATTCCTGTGTCCCATGTGCATCATGCATGTACATTATGCATATTACTAAATTGTATGCAATCATTGCACTCCCATAATCCCAATCCATGCTCCTACTACTACTACTACCAATCTAGCAGATTAGATAACATACGCAAACAAGTAGTAAATAAGTTTTTTTTACTAGATGAATTTATACTACTTGCATTATTAATAGCAAACGCTTTTTGAAAAAGTCAAAGTGTGAATTGCACGTTCCACCCACTCACTTTAAAAACTTATAATTTTTTTGCTGGATATTTTGAAACCATATATTATGATGATGATGATATGTTGTATATGGGTGTATTTTATCATGTGATGAATAAGGAAAAAAAATGTAGAGATGATTTAGTATTTAGTGGGAAATGGGGAGGCATTTGGGAATCCAAAAATATTTTTTGAAATACTATATGCGATGAGATTTAGTTGTTGTTTTTTCTTTATGAAAATAAGGCGTTATCAGAAAAAAATTGTAATACAATCACAATCACAACGCGATGATGATGTGAAGGTTGGGACGTGAGACGGCGGTGTTGTGGTGTGTGTGGTGTGAGTGTTGCAAACTAAAAGCGGCCCATGGGTTTTTCATCCCATTCGATGTATACAAATGGAATGATATATCTCTTCTGCTTTCAAGATTTATAATAATGCATCATCCATCCGCCGTCGTATATACTTCTATAGTCCACAACAGCGCAGTACAAACACGTTTACATAAGTAAATGTACGTGCACCTGGCACACATTGACGTATTTACTTTTTACATAATATACAAATAATTAATCTGTGGATTGTAGTAGCCTAGTTCCCACGAATGTCCGTAGTAGAGAATGCACACAAAAAGCTGGATATATATTGCCACTTTTACAACACGATTTACAACAAAATACCAAGAAGTAGTAGCAAAATACATGTAATTATATTAACCTAGTCACTCTTTTTATGTCAGTATTCTTTGTATTTACTGCTGCGTGCGAAGGTAAATGTAAGTCATGATCATCATCATTTTTTTTAAACATGGAACATGGATATATGTACATTTTTTTATCATTTCCTGTTGCCACTATTCTAAAAAGGAGTGTTGTACTTGAACAAAATAAATAAATCCGTCATTTATTATTTCATTTCAACAAACTTTTTTTTTTCAGCTGCTTCTTAATAATTTTTTGTTAAATATACAAAATGTACATATCACCGAAAAGGAAAAGTTATTGTACAGCCATCATAACAGCAGAGAGATCAATATCATCATCATCATCTCATATGAATGAGTTTTTTTTTGTAGATAAACATTTATTTAGTTTTTTTTGAAAATTATAACACATCCGGACCAGGTTCTTTTTTTCTCTTCTTTTCCCCCTTCATTCATATTATCCATTGTACAAGATACTGAAATTATATAGTGCACACTTTTTTATGCGCTATGTGCTTATGCTTACCTTCTGGCGTGCACAATCGGCTCGTTAATCTGAGTGTGATGTGCTTTTTGTTTCTGCTTCTGCTGCAGACCAACTGACATATTATTCTTGTTATTATTATTCTTGTTATTATTATTACTTATTTTTATGTGATATGATAAGTTTATATATGATGGACTATGACCATACTTGTTTGTACATTACATTTTTTTTGTACTGCTGCTCATTGCTCATCATAGTCATCATCAGCGTGACTCACAATGAAGAAGAAGCAAGGTGATGGATAACAATAATGATAACGACATGGTTGTTGTTTGGAAGGGATTACAATTAATGTTATGGATAGCCCATAGAAGAAAAAAAGAGAAATAATTTGCTAAGTTTGCTCTCAACAGCTCTCTGGATTGGATTTTCTGGAATAATAATAATAATAATAGTGTACAAAAAGTAAAGTGCATATAAAAATTATTATCATTATATTATTATTTTTTTACTCGGCAGCTCAATCAACAAAATCAAGGAAATCGATATAAATCCAAATTCAATGCAATATTTGTAAAAGTGTTGTTTTGTATTGTTTATTATTGCTTTAAAAAAAATCCAACAATAAAAAAATATATAAAGCTTGCTGCTGGTGTTAGTGCTGGTAGTAATTCTTTTAAAAGGCTTTTGTTGTTGGATTTAGTTTTAACCGCTAATTGACCTTGGATGTTTTTACACATCACCAATTAAACCAGAATTGAATTAGTTTGTGCGTTCCCTTCTTGTTGTTATTCCGCCTACTCTCAGTTTTATTTTTCTATATCATTATTATTATTATTATTATTAATAAATAATGATAATAATACTTTATTTTCTTCACGGCTCATTCATTATCATTTACACACAAGATAGAGAGAGATGCATATTTGTATGTACTTGTATTGTGATTTTGATTGTATTGGATTCCAATTTCGATATTACGAGTGCATAAAAAAAATTGTCAGAAATAATAGTAACCTAATTTTTTTAACAATATTAATATTTGCATATTATGTAGAGAGGAAAGTCTTGTGAGTCAGAGTTAAAGAATCCATACAACCCTCACCATCATCATCATTGCATTGTCATGCTAATAGCTTTATTAATGATAATAATAATATTACTATATATGCATGTAGGATTTTTGTAGATGAAAAATCATTGATAATGGGCGTCGAATACTATATGAAATAAATAGTATATGGTTAAAAAAAAATATAACTCAAAGGATAAACCTTGTACTCCATCATCGCCAGGTAAAAAATAAAAAGTTGCACTGGCAATTTTTTTTGCAGTAGTTTGCTGCTGCATGCACACTCTTAATCCTAATCACGGCAACAATAGCAACAATCAGACGTACAAAATATAATATCTCCAACTTCATCTTCAGTAATATCTAATGAAGCCAACAGAGCCAGCCAACACCAACCCCACATTTCATCGCAGAGGTCTCTGTCTACCTCTTCGACTAGTCACTTTGAGGAGTCAAGTCGGTTTTGTAATGAAATGATCAAGATTAAAAAATATATGTATCTAAGAAATTTATTGGTAACGAATGTGTTTATGTGTAACAAGCAGGTTTGTTGGTTACTTATTTTCATTTTCCATCAGTGATTAATTTCACTGGATATACTACTAGTAGTAGCTAGGTATATACTATAATATAGTTTTGTTGGTGCTATATAGTAGCGAACCAGTTGCTTAAATTGAAAAAAAAGATAACAGTTATGAGTTGTTTTTGCTCCCAACCCAATTCCAATCAACTACATAACATACATCATACACCCATTAAGAATTGGCTGTACACATGGCATTGTAATGTCATACAGTCGGTCATTCTTCAAGAATGACTCAACACACGGTGATGATGATGATGATAATCATGATAATGTTAAAGATCAAGAAACATTTTAGTATGTTATGCAAATGAGACCGCATCAAATCCCCCTGAAAATGAGTAAAATGCAGGTAGAGAGAGAGAGAGAGTTATTTTGGTGTAGATAAGAAAGTTATTTGGATGGAGTTAGTTGGTGTGTAGGTCGGAGGAACAACAACAACGCATTATCATAATCATAGTATTATGTATCGTCTCAGCTCACCTCCTCCTCCATTCGCGACATGATTATTAAAAAAATCCCCTTCACTTAACATACAAAACACTTTCATAATAACATTCATCTTCATCCTCATGGGCATCAATGCCAAACAAACAGGTGGTTTTGGATTTGGTGTTGCTGGCGGTGCTACACTACTCTTCTTCTTCTTCTTCTCCGGAGCCCTAGCAAAGAATTTTTTGGCAAAATTTTCTACTCTCACAAGATGAAATATTATACAAGAAGAAGAAGAGGAAAGATGACTATGATGATACGGAGTTTTTTAATATACTACACACATATTACACAAGATTAATAATTTCCACATTTTAAGTTCTACCCAAGTCTCCTTTAATTGCGAAAAATAATAAACAAGTCATGTGAGACTTTGTGTTTTCCGTTTTTTTCAAATGAGTCATACTATTGTTGACTTAGTAGAAGAAGGTGGATATTGCTAGTGTGCAGATATTTGCAGTATGGTAGAAGGTCAACGGATTTTTACTGGTTATTTTTTTTACCCAGATTGGGTGCATGCTGTGTTTTCCACACACAAATGCATGGCCAGCTATTTCTTTACGTAATACTAATTTTACAAATTATAAAGCTCGGACGAGATATTATACCGAGACTTGTATAGCATGGCTACTTTTTTAAATCGTTTCCTCTCTTTTTTTGAAAAAAAAAATGTAAATTTTTGGTGCATTTTTCTGTTAACTTTTTTTGGTTGCATGTCAGTCAAAAATTAAATCATAGAGTGGCAATGGCAAATGAAAGAAAAACAATTTTCTTCTTCATTTTTTTTTTCGTTTTAAACACGACTTTGCAAGGATGTTACTCCATTACTACTACTACAATTCACAGTGCATGTATTATGTTAATTGGTGGAGAGGGCATAAGTCTCCTACTACACCTTGCATGCTACCTGCCATAACCATCATCATCTTGGCATTAGCCAACAGTAAAAAAAATAAGCAGAAAAATATGTAAAAAGAAATAAATCATGTTGTGTGAGCTGGACAATCTTTAAGTTTACTACATTTTTTTCATGCAATATTTTGCTCATACAAAATATTACTCTCGTGGTCTCAGCTAAAATGTGAAGGTGGTTTTTGGTCGTTGTTGCATGTATGAATTGATGGATGCTGCGGGAGAATGTGTATCTGAATATTTGCAATGCTTTAATGTGGTGTGTGCTTTACTCACGTAAAAATAAGTAAGTTTTATGTGGAAAAATGATACATCTTCACCAGTATCGCCAGATCCAGGTTGTATATATGATCCATGCCACCATGTATCAACTAAATTATGTTCAGGGATTTTATTCTACATTTTAAAAAAAGAAGCAAAATCCAGAAGAACACATCATTAGTAACTAAACCATGATATATATATGCATCTTGTCGTTTTCATGAATTTTTTTTACATAAATGTTGTTTTTATTTCGCTACGCTTCAAAATACATTCTTAATCACCACAAGATATTATGGTTACGTAAAAATGCGCTATGCACTTGTTGTGTGCGCTATGTAATACATACGTACACATGCTGCATTTTTATACAAGCAAAAACAAAGTACTTTAAAAAAATAAGATTTTGTACATGATTCTCACATCTCATCTTACCAAATAGGTAATTGTCTTACCTGTCGAACTTTACTGAACTTGACTTGCCAACAGCAGCAGCAGGAACTTTTTTTTAAAGTACATTATTAGTACATGCATCTCGGCTCGGATTTATATATTTTACAGTCAAAACGCAATAAATCACGGTTATTAGTCCAGTGTCCAATACAGTTTCATCAGAGAATCTTCATTTCTTCAGAAATGAAATAATCATCATAGTTTTTTTTAACGACTACTTTATAAAGTAGCATCCAAAAAAAGAAATTTTTTTTTTGGCCAGTTATCACGATGGCCCGTCGTATAAAAATTGGTAGCCGAATTGACTAAGCGCTGAGTATTTTATGATTACTAGGAGGAGGAGGTGAAGGAGGAGGAGTACAAGTTTACAAAAAATATAATGATGCACTTTTAAAGTTTATGGTTACCATAAAGTTTGTCTAGTTTTTTTTATACTGTACTTATGTGTATTTTGTGTGTGTGTGTGACTATATAACCTTGTGATATATGTAGGTAGTTAGGATTTTTTTTTCAAATGAAAAATTTTCAACAACAGAAAAATTTCATACATCGTACCTTCATTCATCGCCGTCATCACAACTCAATTCAGTTTGTGTTGTCAAGTGCAAGTTTTGTGTTTTTGGTTCACAAAAAAATTAGTCTTTTTTTTGGTTTGCTTCTTTACTCCTCCAGGCAAAAAAAAAGCAAACTTTTCTGTTTAATCGTAATATAATAGCAATAATAATAAAGGTAATGGTAATAACATGCTGAATGCAAATAGTTGTACTTAACATTTCCTTTATTAAATACTAGCATCCTTTTTGACATAAACTTGTAAAATCGTGAACTCACAATCAGCATTCAGAAGCAGTTTTTTTTTTTGCATCGTAGTTTTTTTAAACTTTATGCGTAGTAAATCGTGAGCGGTAGTTTTAAAACTGATAATTGTGTGGTGAATTACGTTACACACATGCATTTTTTAAGAGAGATATTTATGTGAACGTACATACAAGATTTTTTTTGCAAACTCTTGTTTGTATTTTATTGTTAGTTTAACTGCCATGCTATGTTCATATTTTCTATGAGCAATGACATTGGAGCATGTGAAACCAGAAGAGATATAAATTCCGGATTAGTCATGCATTTAAAAAAAACAGGTGAGCCGGTATTATCCTTTAAAAATAATGTGCCTACTATTCTGAAAATACGTGCAAACTATAAATAATAACATAAATGTAGGTATATTTTTACGCGCATAATATGTATGCATGTATATTGTGAGAACTTTATAGAATTTAGGGCTTGAAATAAGTACGCTGTGTGTTTTAGTGTTAGTAGTAATACGGAAACAGTGTGCACTGTTCACTTCACTAGAAAAAATTCCAGACAGTTAAAACAATTATTAAATGAGATATATGTTGTATGTAGCTCTTGTTAAGTACGTAGTATGTGCAATGCATGTAGGTAACTATATATGATTAATCTGTGCAATTTTTGTACGACCTACCTCTTTACATTAATCATCATCTCTAGAATCCAGAATTCAGTATATAAAAAAAATTGAAATGGGAGATTTGATTTGGATGGATATATGATATAAGTAGGTTGGTTGATGGGGTGATTTGAAACATGAATGTATTTTGAAATTGTCTACTTATATAGTTTACAGAAAAAAAAATGAAGAAATATACGGATAATTGGACATGATTATGCATAAATACCTACATGATTTGATAAAGCTCCATTAAAGCTCTAGTGGATATGCAGACTCACTGTTTGGGACAGAGGTAGTATTGTATTGGGTGCATACCTGTCGCCACCCACGCATTCTTTGCTTTTTTGATATCTTGATTTTTATAATATCAAAGTTTTTTAAAGGATCAAATGAAGCACGCAAGTGCTTTGACAAATTTTACCTATTACTAAATACAAGTAACTTCTCCTTATTTTATTTTGCTTAAGTCCCATGGTATATACTTTGTGGTGTTTAATATATAGCAATCAACAAAGCCTTGATTCATTATTATTATTATTATTATACAGTGAAAAAATAAGTACATCTAATCAACAAACTATGTGTGTGTGTGGATTTATAGGGTTTAACTTAAAATTAATCCTTTCACTTGTCCGTCAACAGGAGCAGATCAAATACCTTTTTTTAATCTATTATTAAAATACTTAAAATACTTTACATTTTATGTTCATGGGTGCTGCTGCTAATACTGTTTGATAAAATGATTGTGAAAAGAAAATTTACATGTATCATACAAATTGACTTACAAATTAATATTATTTTTTGTATGTACTCAATATAAAAAAGAAGACTTGATACATTCAAATGAGACGACATAAATATGTAAATATATCACCTGTCATTATTCAATCACGGCTTTTTAAGCCCATCTTTTTTTGCTTATTTGTTACCCAGCCTGCTCTTGCTCTCCGTGTGTGTTTGTCGTCAATCAGCTAATAAAAAACAAGTGGACGCAGTAGTGCTGCTATGTATTTACTCCAACCAAATGGCAAAAAAAAAAGGTTTGATTACAAGTTTTTACGGATGAGAGACTGATAAATGTGCTAAATTACAATTATTGATAACTGTGAAACATTGAAAAAGTTTTTTTTTCCATTGTGATACTGGTATGTAGTGTGATGATGTGACAAGAAGAGAACGCGTAACTATATAATAATAAATAATAATAATATGATAAATGTAAATATGTAATTATAATATAGTTTGATAAACTTTAATTCTGACGCTGGCTATTATTGAATTCTTGGTGCTATGCGACTCCCTACCACCAACAAACAAAAATAATGACTGATTACTTATTTCGATTGTGATTTTTTATCATGACATGTTCGGGAGATAACAATACCACAACCACCACCACCACCACCTTCTTCTTCTGTTGTTATTGTTGAACGTAAATTATATTTGTAGGCATCTCAAGGTGCACATTAATTTTGTTCTTAATAATTACCTACGCAGATACTTATATCGTATGTCTATCTAAAAGTGTGTGTGTGTGTGTGTGGGTATTCACCTATGTATCTGTCGCACACAGATAAACTGTACAAACACAATGGATTAAAAAATAATAATCATTACTTATATACTTGGGATTAGACTATGACTCAAAATTAATAATGGCAAATGAAAGTAGATTTGTAAATGGGATTTATAAACTTCATAGTATAAAGAAGAGACTTGTAAAATGATTTATAATTTAGGGGTCCTATATACTTATATATCGATTGATGTGTGACTGATAAAGGATCTCTAGGATCAAAATATTACACAACAAAAAAAAAATTACATGGAGCCAGAGACAAGCTGGATGCTGCTGCTGTTGTTGTTGGCGGCGGCATCTGCAATCTGCAATAATAATAGCCGTAGTCGTAGTATTAGCCAAGTACAGTGGGAGCACCCTCCATTAATAACAATTTAAACTCAAGATGTCGCAGAATAAGAGACAGAGATTCATTTTATTTATTTCTTCGGCAAGTTACAGACACATTATGTATCTTTGTATGAAATCAATAATGTTTGTAGTAAGAGATGTTATTATAGATGTGTGGAAGGCGTACTAAAAAAAAATATATATATATGGATAGGGTGAACGAACTCATTTATCGTGATGATGATCATGATGATGATGATGTTTTTATTTTGAAATAGGCAACAACACCATTTCAAATTTCAATTGTCACTCAATCAAGAAGAAGAGTGACTCTTCGGGACTTCATTTCTAAATACAATATTGTTATTATTATTATTCATGTGATTGTAAGTACTGCTCGGATGATGATGATGATGATGATGATGATGATGAGAGGATCAGTGACGAGCGAAATAATTTACATTTTTTTCAGTACCAAATGGTGCCAATAATTCTTTCCCTTGATTCTTGTTGTTGGAAGCTGTATAGATTTTAAAACTCCTCTCCTCTTGTCAAAACAATAAGTCATAAATTACAAGGCTTTATTTTACAAAATTGAAATATACGCAGAGTGCATTAACGTATGTATGTAAGGTGGTGTAATAAATATGCATATATTTTTTTTGCAAAGGATGCAAGTATTAATGTGGGACGTTGTATAATAATAATATGATGCAGTCAATTATCTAAGTCGTAATTAATACCGTAATATTGTAGAGGAGTGGTTAATATACACATTATGCCGGAATTTAAATGGGAGCGAGTAGGCGGAAAAGAGGATATATTTTGTTGTTGGTAGGGAGCTGGGGTATGAATATGAAAAAACCTGTAAAATAGTTTGTATATTAAATATTTGGAGCTATACTTGCGCATGATGAATGTGATGATGGAGAATGGACATCATAACATATGGAAAAAAATGTGTTAAGTTGAGTAAAAGAAAAAACTGTAAAATGATGATGAATGATATGGACCGGGAAATAACGTTTCCACATATTATTATTTGACATGGATCTAAATATTTATAAGTTTAAACGATGCAAATAACAATAATGTATTATTTCTCAGTAGACTGAATTTTTTCAGTATTGCACCGCAAGTCTCAAAAAAGCTAATGCACTTTTGGTACAACTATTTGGCTGACTTGATCATATCACGAGAAGAGCAAGTGTAGCAAAAATAGAATTTCAAATTGGTTTTTTCCTAATTGCTTAATTTACAGGAAAATGACGGTTAACAACGACGACACGACTATATTATTGAAAATAATTAACTAACTTCTCCGACCTTCACCATTTCAAATGTAATAGTCAGCTGACTAAACAGACTGATGTTTTTTATTAATATATTAATATCGTTACAATTACCTATTTTGCAAATAATAATAATAGTTTGTTTTGTGACCGCAGCTGAAATCGACAAGACACCATACATCACACCAGACCAAATAATGTTTTTTTTTAAAGTGCTCTCTTCAGCCAGCCCTACTTTTAACTACGTAATAATATGTTATAATGTGTTGTGGGATACATCTGTGCTCTTCTATTTTCTGTTCTATTTTTTCCTGCTTAATCATTCACATAATAATAACAAATGGCATGACAATTATCTATAAAAATTAATATACATACCTGCTCTCAACACGCCTGCATGTCTGCTGCGTCAATATTTTAATGATGTGACGCTACAAAAAAAACAGAAATTGAGAGTGTGTATGTATAAACATGTCTATATGCAATTTTTTACCACACACACTCACAAACAACAAAAATACAGCATGATTTTTTTTTCAAAGACGTAACAATATCGAATTTAGTACATGTAGCCCACCTGCAATTAAATAGCAAAATCTACAAAAAAAATTATATGAACTATTAAACAATTAACTATTGTGTATATATTACGTCAAGATGTTTGCGTTTGACATAATAATAATAATGTTAGAGAGGTACTCGTATATGGATATATAATAGCACAATAAATGATGATTTTGATGATGATCGCGTACATATTTTTGTGAGACAATATTTTTGTCAAGTACAATATGCACTTGTTTCCTTAAATAATTCAGTTAAAAAGTCTAAATATTGAACAACACTCCCTCTCTAAACGTTATATCTGCCAGCCTGCCAGAAGGAACAAGGTACACACAGGCGTACGTACCTCATACTTGTCTAGCATTAATCAAATGAAGTAAACTAAAGTGGAAAAAAAAGTTGAAAGAGTGAGAGTGCAATTATTATTTAATTTTTTTTTGATAATTTTGCATGACGTGACACAAAAAAAAATACGCTGCTAATATACGTACATCTACTAATCTTTCTTTTTTACAAAATAAAAAATTTAATAAATTTTTTATACTCCTTGATCTTTTTTTTTTGTAAGTTGGCAATTTAGCATCGGATTACACGGTAGTTAGTTATTATTTCAATTATCAATTATCGAGCAACAATAACAGCGTTAATCAAACAAGCCCTGATGATGCAGTTCGCTGTCTATTTCTTTTTAACCAAAAAGTTTGCCTAGTGCTCTCAATATTGACAGCCCTTTTGTTATTGTTGTTTAGATGAGATCAATTCCTATCGTCATCGTCGTCATGGTTTTTTCAAGTATGTAGGTTTCGAGGGAGAGAAAAGTAATTAAAGTCTGATTGTTGTGATAGATGCCGTGAAATAATATTTATATGTACTCAATAATGCAAGCAAATTAAAGCAAGAATACAGCACACCACACCTCTGTGACATAATTTTAGTTCCTATACTTGATACTTTTTATAATAATAATAATAGTGATAATATTAGTAGAGCTTATAGACAACTTTTTTCCCTTTTGACATGATACACATTTTTTTAATAAATTTACATTTAAAAATATATATTTTGCTTCTGGTTGTTGCTGGTTGGTAGTGGTACAAAGTTTGAAAGATTACCTCCAAAAGTATCTAAACAGTTCGTCAGATGGAAATAAATAGTAAAATATTTCTTTATTTTGAATAATCGTTATTTAAAAATAAAAGTTGTGTGGGCTGGGCAACCACATGAGCTTCATTCAGTTTTTCAGGAATTTATCAGCAATTATTCTTAAAGTTAACAGTAGGTAGTTAGTAGATTTATGTAAGTAGCTTCAATTGTTGTTTTCTAGTTTGTAAACTTGTAAGTATTTAAATGTGGTAACAGCGTATCTTTGTGTGTGTGTCTTGATGACCATCTCCCAGACTGCAGTTTTTACTGATAGCAAAGTATATAAGGATGTATTTAAGTATACGTGCGTACACAGTATCATCAGCAGGAAAGTCAATATTATGACATGGCATCAGACATCACATAATTTAATGGATGTAAAAGGCACGACAAACGCAGAAGTTGCTACATATTTATCACGTTTAAAAAAAGAAGTTATGTGTCGGCAATATTAAATTTTAAAAGATTTACAGCTACGAGCAGCATAATAATAATAATATTATGATGATGTGCTCTGCATACAAAATAAAAAGTGTGAGGAGAACTTTAAATTTTTAAATATATATATTTTTTGGTTTGTTTGGACATGATGACAAAATAGGACATTAGTCTGTTTTTTTTATGAGTACCACATAGTTTTCATTGTCCACAACATGCCACCATATTATAATAAGTAAATGAACTCGTAAAACAATAACACTTGCTACATATTTGTGAGAGTGGA
>JAHZNC010006230.1:0-10354 GCA_027744095.1 Zhuqinia jingwanae
CCCAGAGTGACCTCAACCAGTAGTTACCGCCAGACGTCAGATTTGCATTGATCTTGAGCTGAAAACTTGTTGGGTGATGAGAATATGTATATTAGGTTAGGTTTTTTTAGGTCTGGTTTGACATTATAGGCTAGGTTTTCAGAACAATTTAATTGTTTATCTACATTGTGGGATAGACAACGCCTTAAGTTAAAAAGACCAAAACACTATTCCCAAAGTTACACAATTGCGACACAGTTAGGTTTTGAGTAACTTTCGGACCATTTTATATTTAACCACCCCTCCAGGGTTACGGGAAAAAAGTCCGAGTTAACACTTGGGAGTGATACTATTGAGCTCCCCTCGTCAAGGGCTTTCGATTGGCATATATCTCGACCCATTATGTTGGGGGGCGGGTTGCGTAACACCAACCAAGAAGGTTGGCTTTTCGGGTCTATTAAGTCGTGTTTTTCGGGTCTAAAGTGGACCGGTCTAGAGAGTTTTTTTTGGATTAAGTAGCTGTTGGCCAAGTTTACCAACTCTGAACACGTGTTTTGTGTTGTACTGCCAGCACAAATATTTCTCCCTGCACATTTGGTGTAGTATAAATTTGATTTGTGAAGACAGATTTTTGTTGAAACCAATTATAATTAAAATGTTGTATTTGATAGGACTCGGGTTAGGGAATCCCGAGGATATAACTGTAAAGGGACTGGAGATAGTTAAAAAGTGTGAACATGTTTATCTTGAGTCGTACACATCCGTTCTTAGTGCAGGTCCGGAAGAACTTGTAAGATTTTTAAGAATTTGAGACAACCGATATTCACTGTATTTATGTATAACCTTTACAGCTGACAACAGAACAGCAATTCTGATTCAGAAATCAGAAAACATCGCACGATGTAAAAATTGAATGTTTGTTTTTTCAGTCCAAATTTTATGGAAAGGAAGTGATTGTTGCTGATAGGGAAATGGTAGAACAAGGAGCCGACGGCATTTTGGAACGTGCAAAAGAGGAAAACGTAGCTTTTCTTGTGGTGGGGGATCCCTTTGGAGCAACCACTCACACCGACCTAGTTCTCCGTGCCAGAAACTTAAATATTCCAGTTCAAATTGTTCACAACGCTTCAATTATGAATGCAGTTGGAGCTTGTGGTCTTCAGGTATATACATAATCATTAAATATTTATCGCTAGCCTAAAGAATCTTTGAATTCGAAAATAAAAATGTACAATGTTTTCTGTGAATCCTCAGTTATATAGCTTTGGAGAAACTATATCGATCCCATTTTGGACGGAAACCTGGGAACCTGACAGCTTTTTCGACAAGATTTGTGAAAACAAAAAACGCGGTCTCCACACGCTCTGTCTTTTAGGTATGACAGTAAATACTGTTGGTGTTTTCTAATTTTGAAAAGTAAAATTCTATTGTTTTCTTAATTATTAAATTTTGGTTTACTTTGTATAGACATTAAAGTGAAAGAGCCCAATCTAGAAAGTATGATGCGTGGTAAAATAAAGTATGACCCTCCCAGATTCATGACAGCAGCCCAAGCGGCAGACCAGCTTGTTAGGATAGTTGACAGGAAAACTGACGAAGGTACTTTAGTATACTTTACTTTATGTATACCATAACATTTGCTGTGTAAAGTAAAAAAAATTGTTTTAAAACTTTCAGTTAGTCTTTCAAGAAATGATCCGGTAGTTGCCGTGGCCAGAATTGGATCTCCATCCCAAAAAATCGTATCGTGTAGCCTGGAAACCTTGGTAAATTTGGACTTGGGACCACCTCTTCATTCTCTTATCATTTGTGGCAAAATGCATCCGTTGGAGCAAGATTTTCTAGCCGCATTTAGCAACGAAAATGTTTCGTGATTGTTGCAAAATAAAATAATGATTGATGTTTTCCACAAATTACCATTGAAATCGTTTGTTTAATTATAAATAATTTGTCTTTATTTCATAATCTGTTGTAGCAGAATCGATCTGTAATAGGTTTTCAAACCCTTTCAAGATCAAGATCAAAAATTTGTTTTGCCATTGCCATTTTTATTCATTTATTTTGGTACTTAAATTTGCTTAAACATTTTTCACGCACTTATCAGAGCATAATAAGAGTACCGGCTGTAGTGCGGACTGTTACTTATTTTAATAATATTAAGACCAAGCGTCAGTTTATAACGGAATCATAAGCCATCCACACAGTGTGGATTCCACACATTTACATTTTGACATTTGATTACAGAGTAATTGTGCGATATTCCGAGACGCAGTAATAATAATGTAATCATTATACTTATACCGGTTAATTATAATGAATATTACTTTTATATTTCATTATATCGAGCTATATAAATAACAGAAATACATATTTCGTTTTATGAATACAAATACAGAATACAGACCCACTCTTGCGTTACCATTTCAACATTTTCAATTTTTTGCTTAGCGTGTCCGTTCAGTTTTATTTAACACATCATAAAATCATATAGGTACTTTATTTAAACTACTATATCTATCTACGGCTAAATAAACATTTTATTACATACAATAATTTATTAAAGTTTTGGTAAAGCCATAATCCTCAAAAAGGTTCTTTCTAGTATATGTACATAAATTAAACGTGTACGACTATTATAATTTAAATACATAATATTCCTTTATGACATTATGTACAAACCAATATATCGGATGTCAGCAACAACTTTTCAAACAAACAATTATATCACATGTTTTGGAGTAAAGAAGCAAGCAACATGCATTGGACATGCAACTCAATTCAGCTGATGATAAACAGGCTAAAACATTTTCCTCGTGAGAAATATATACTGAAACCGACACTGATTTCACCATTGTAGTTAGTATTGTCACACACATTTTTCAAGGTCATTTCGTTTCTTACCAGACGCAAGTCTCGAACATTAGCCTCTGGCTTCAAATGTTAACTTTGTAGAAAATTTGATTTCCTAACCCAAGACAGTTGAAAGGGGTGTTGTGTTTTACGAGCTTAAACTTAACTAACAGGGATCCTATTCCCAACTGTCGCAGTTACAAAACTTTATAATCATTTTATTTACATGGATGAAAGAGTATAAAATTAATACAAGAAGCAAATGGGGAGGTATAATCCAAAGTGACTATTTGACTACATACATATTTCTGATTTCGTATGTCGATAAATAACAAAGTATGCTAAGATTGATATTCTCGCTCGCAATATATACACACGCAAGTTCATACATAATTACGATCACATTATTAATAGAAAAACAATAAATTCAACTGAATCAGGTTTAGTTTGACATGATTGCAGAAGGGCTTAAAGAAAATAGTCTCTCTATTCACATTTTTTTTATCATCAAGTAGTAGTAGTAAACTTTTGCAGTCTTCGTTTTCTGATCTCATCCTGTTCTGCTGGATCAATTCCAGTGCCCGTTGCTGCTCCTGATGACTCAGGTGAGGTACTACTGTTACTGCTGCTACTAGGTCCAGCATTTGCAGCAGCAGCACCAGTAGATGAGGAGACAGTCGATGGTGGGGAATGAACTGATTTGTTGTCCAGTCTTGCAGAATCACCTGCAACCTCGCCTTGATGCTCAAAAGATTTGCTACTATTGCTGCTATCAACGTTGTTAGCAGGACTTGAAGTATTTGTTGCTGACGCTGAAGTAGAGGGTCGTTGAGGAGTATTATCTCTTGTTTCTGCGGTGGCCCCCCTTCCTGATCCATTTATGCTATAAGTTAAAATTTTAAAAATGACATTGACAAAATTGAAATATTTATTTGAAAAAATACTTTTACTTCGAGTAAAACACTTTTAAAACTCACTTGAATCTATCAGCAACAGTGGCGTATTGCTGCATCTGCACAACCGCTGAATCTAATAAAATCTGGACGTTTCTTAGACATAGAAGCCTGGCTTCTATGTTTTCGCGCATGTTTCCTTCCATACGACGCAATTCCTCATCAGTAAGCCCAGTCGTTTGAAGTAATGGTGGTGGGGGTGGAACTAAAACCGTAAACAATAGAGTTATTATTACTAAGCATATTATTATACTTCTCTCTTATCGATTCCAGAGGAAATGATGTACAATCGATGCACATACCCATAGGGATATAAGGCATAGGAGGCACAGGAAATTGAAACGAAGGGAATTGATTGGTTCCAGGTCCGGTCGCATTAGCCCGAGGAATAAACATTCCAAATGTAGGAATGTTCCCACCTCCAAACTGTTGTGGACGTGCACCTGCTTCACCTGCATTGGCATTGTTAGCGTCTCCTGAGCCGTCATGTGGTCCTCCAGCGGCATCGTTTGCGGGTACACCTCCAGCTTGATTATTATCTTCAAATTAAAAGTACAATTTAATTTTTTATCTGAACCTTTTAAAAAATAATAAATGTGGAATTGAATGAAATGAAAATAAACCTACTTTGTGCTGCAGCTGCAGCAGCGGCTTGTTGTTGCTGAGGAGCCCAACCAGGGATATTTCCCCATGCAAAAGGTTGCTGTTGCTGAGCCGGAAATGCTTGCGGCTGAGCAAATCCTGGAAACTGATTGAATCCAAAATTTCTTGCAGCTGCAGCGGCGGCTGCTCCAACACCTGCCCCTGCACCTGGAACTCCATTATTTTGCATGTTGTTTGCATTTAGATCTAGTACATAATTGGGTATGTTTAGAAATATATTTTTTGAATAAAAGTTAACAACTGAATATTTGGTTTCAGATACCAAGAAAAGTCTTACCTCAATGCTAAATATGTTGGCCTCAAAGCAAATAACGGAAGTGTGTATATCCTGACCATTATCATCACGAACAGAACATAGAGCAAAACTTTCACAAAGCCTACAATAAAAGTTTACTACTACTTAGAACTTAAACTTTATAAATCACACTATTTTTTTGTTTTTAAAGAAAGTATTTTTTTACCAATGATGACTTCCGTGTGAAGAACAAAAACAGCCTTGTTCTCCCAAGGAGTTTCATTCGATATATCGACTACGTGGAAGATGTACTTGGCAAGTGTGTTGAGAACAATTGTCGTTAGCACCGCATACTCAAAACCAAAGACTAGCTGAACTGAGGCCCCTTTGGTCACTGTCGAATGATATGCAGCGTTTACGAAGTAGAGATCAGCAATTAGCAACAGCGAGAGCAGACCTATAAATCATAAAATAGGGTCATTATTATCAAGAGATTCACATGACATGAAAGGTGCAGAAAACGGAAGCGCTCAGCACAAAAAAAAACACAACTGAAAGTATCAGTCCCTGACGGAAGAACATTTACCGCAGATTGCATTGCATGTGATTGTCGGTTGTAACAGCAACAGCGAAAAATTATAACTGGCTTCCGTGCTCTGAAGGTTAACATTTTTTCTTATTAAATCATTATACTATACTACTTACTAAGCACTCTAACGTGGAATACCCAAGTGATCACCGGACTTCTCTCCATCTGAAAGAAAAAGTAGTTTCATCATTTACAGACCAAAATTCTCGCAATTTTACATAATAACATCTAAGGATTTTAATTTTCTTACATAATCCACTCTTTCCTCGGCAAGCCAATGAAATGATTTGAGGAAAAGTAACAGTGTAAAAAGTGCTAGGAATTTAGGACTGAAATCATCTCTAAAAACAGTGAATGCTAAGCATGTTTCAGTAACAGCGTACCACGATCTCTCAACCAAATGCTATAAAAAATCGAAACAAAATATTGTTAAAATTCACAGTGTAACTCCTGTATTGATTAATAAATTCAGAATACGTCGAAATTTCATCAACAAGTTCATATAACTGCAAACAACCTTTTAAATATCACATTAACAATATCATTCATATAACGTTAAAATAACCATATAAAGGTACCTCAAATTCCGCAGGTCGTAACTGTCCAAAGAACAATTTTCTAAATAATTTTCCCATCATCACTACAAACAGCAAGGCTTGGGCATATATTACCTGAAAGGGTCACAGAATAAATAAAAATGCATATAACAGTTATGATAAATTCACAATTCACAATACTTTCAACTTTAAATGTCGGAAAACTTACGGCCATGCTTGGTTTAGATTTTGTGATGTATACGACTGTCGGGTAGAATTGTTTCTTTTGGTAAAACGCATTTCCAACCACCATAGATGTCAAGATTGCGCATAGCACAATCCAGATGCTCCACCTGGCCCACCACATTTTTCTGGCAACTGATTTCTGATACGACGCTTCTAATCTCTTGTTTGACAGGTAGGTAAACGTCTTCTTCAGACGAATACACGACACAAATATGATAAGTTGATTGATTATTATTGCCGATTTTAGAGTAATATCATAAATATATGCGGTCAGCTATAGCTGTGCAATTAAATCTCTGTAAATTGTAAAATACAAACGAAATATCAAATACGTAACTTTTATCCATGAACATACATGAATTTATGACAAAAACAAAAACCAAACGAGAATATTCATTTAGAAAATCGTACTATCTGTACATCAATTATGACGTTATGACAACCTCTGTCGACTACCGACAGACTAAAACTAGCTTTCAATTTTACTGCTTTGAAGTTGCCAAAAAAATGACCATTGAAATTTAAAAAATATCAAATAAAATAGACTGAAAATATAAAATGAGTATGACAACCAAGCTGGTAAAGACACCGGGCCTTTTATGCAGCTACAAATGTGTTCCAAGTCAAACATGATTTTATACTTTTAAAACATATCCAACGGCTATTACCGAAATTAATTTTATATTTGAAAATATTTTCACATTTTATCAGACAAACTATTTGGAAAGTTAATTCTCCCTTCTTACGTATTATACTTATGACAGCTGAAAATAGCTGATTTAAGTTGCATGTCAGAATTTATAGCAGATATATTGCATTGGGAAAGGCAAATTATTAACAAACTAACCTCGCGTTCAAAAACCCAACCACCTCACCAACCATACACACCCCGCAGGCACGCACACTCACACCACCACACTATACCAATGGTTATGTTTTAATTACAATTATTTACTCAAATATTTCTCAACAAGACGTAAAAATTGACAGGACACAGCTGATTTATCACCACCGTAAAATTGTTCCATTTTAACATACACACTTCTTCACCAGATTTCACCACATATTTTTTTACAAGGATCCCTCAAAAAGGTCACAAGTTAATTGCTATTTTTATCTTGTAGAAAATTTATGTTAAAATTTATTGCGAATGCCAGGGGGAAGGAGATCAGGAGAATTCAACTCACTATACTTCAATTTTAACGGAGATCACCACTCGGAAACAAGGTGTATTGCAGAGGAGATAAAAAAAGGTAAATAAGTTTTACGTGTCGTGTTGGTGTTTTAAGTTTAAGAAGAGGAGAGAAGAGACCGAGCTGAGAAAAAATCGTCGTACAAAAAAATATCCGGAAAAACAAATACGTGGTGGATAGTAGTAGTAGTAGTAGTAGTAGTGGTAGCAGCACAAGCCAACCAAAATGACACACAAGAGCAGAAAAGGACAGCAGGAAACAGGCAACAGATGTAGGGATTGTACACTAAACATATTATTTACTCACACAGTCAGTAGTAAAAAGTAAAAATGTATGGGGACATTGTATATCCAACAAAAACCAAATCACACATCATCGTTTACTACTGGTACACGTACGTGTATTGTATTGTTTTTTACCAATAATTCTTTACAGATTTTTTAATTTTGGGTTCTCCGCTGCTCTCTCTCTGCTGCTGCTGACGACGATTGACGATGATGATGATATAAGATAGGTGAAAAAAATATAATATATGCATAGAACATACTACAAAATGCTCAAATGCTATGAATTTCAAAGTATTGTAAGCTCCGCCTTAACCCATTCAATTTTGAGTTTCTTTGGTGCAGTAGCTGCTTGAGTGGTAGTAGTAGTAGTAGTACAGCTGTGTGCCTGTGTACTTGTTCAATGTTAGTTAAAGTACTTGAGTTTGAGTACGTAAAGTAGCCAATAGACAAGAAGAAGGGCAATCAAATCATAATGCACACACTGCACACAGAAGTACGTAGTATAATAGCTCGGCTCTCATATGTATCATCATCATCGTGTAATCGCGGATGGTATAGTTATTATTATGATCATCAAAATAATTTGATTAGGCAATGGCAATAGGCCCATCATCATCTGCATATATATCATCATCACGTTCCATTTCGCGTTTTTTTAAAAATCAAATACAGAGCAAAGCTCATCCTTTTGCGTTTGCCATTACGGTTCATGTAAGTATGTGTTATAATGACGATTAGCTTGGACGATTAGATTAAATTACATGTCTTGATGTCTTGTTGTCTGTCATGTAAATTTCATTTAAATACTATATATCATTTTTTTTTTGTATATATCATTTTTATGGGCACCTGGTACACAAAGTACGCACAACACCACGAAGAGCACGAGAATAAGAATTTAAATGTTACTCGAGTGTAGTCAAGTTAACAAAGTGAATGTTGAGTTTTTAGTGTAGAAAAATGCTCATGTGGAGTGAACCGTAATATCGTGCATAAACCAATATTACGCACTTTATTGTGCTACTAGATAAAAAGTGTTGTTAATTGTCTGCCTAGAAGATAGTTCAGTTCGTAATACAGTATTTTTTTTAAAGTACTTCTGTGTTTCTCATTTCCTTTGACTCTGATAAACAACACTCATATTAAACAGCGTCATTTAAAAAAAATCTTATTGGCAGTTAGTTTTTGAACATTATATAAATTAACAATAAGTTTATTATGTGGTGAGCTAAGAGCTGATTTTGGCAAGCTGTGGATTCATGAGTTAAGTTTGGGTTGTACCTTATCCATGTTTCAAAATGATTTGTTAAAGTTTTTTGAAAGTAGTAAATGTGTTGTTATGTTTGCGGGGTGCTGCTAATTCCCAAATGATTAATATATGCATAGGTAAAATAAAAATGCGAAAGTTGAATATTTTTGGCAGCTAGTCACTTGCATTTGAAGTTACAGAAAAAAAGTTAAACCAAAAGTTAAAATGTATTTGCGCACAGTGAAAAACTCTGAAAATACTTAAAGCGCTACATTTTTGGTGAGATATTTCGTCATATCTAGCTGGATTTTGGGGTTGTGAGTTTGTACAAATTGCACGAACCTACTATAAAAAGCACACTGCTAAAAAACGAATCATCATCGCACACAAGTTTTAAATAGCTCTGCTGGTTTTCAAATTCTTGGAAAAATTAAACTACAAAAATGCTGCTGAAAGAGTATAGGATCCCCATGCCCTTTACGACAGAAGAGGTAATTTTAATATTTGTAAAAACTTTGCATTTATGGGTACATGAATTTGTCGTTTTTTTACCTTGATAAACGATTAATAATTATTATTTTGAGACAATTATTATTGGTAATTTTTTACACGTTTCAGTACAAAATTGGTCAGCTGTACATGATTGCCAAACATTGCCACGAGCAATCTGAAGCTGGTGAAGGAGTAGAAGTTGTTCACAACGTTCCTCATGATGATCCCGTTCAAGGGAAGGGGCAGTATACTGAAAAACGTATATATTTAAACAAGTAAGGAGTCTAATTAAAGTAATATTTAATGTAACTTTATGTTGTCTATAGAGTTGAAATCACAATTTAATGTCATTTTAATTTTTTCATGTTTCAGTCGTCTCCCGTATTGGTTACAATCAATCGTTCCGCGAGTATTTTATATCATAGAAAAGGCTTGGAACTATTATCCGTACACAGAGACTGAGTATACCTGCTCCTTCTTGCCAAAGTTCAGTATTTTCATTAAAACCAGGTATGAAGATAACAATGGGTCCACTGAGAATGTAAGTGCACAAATTCAAACACTCACCTGCATTGTGGATTTACTTTTACTTTTAAGATGTTAAAGTAACTGTATTTTTTTAACTTAAACAAATAGTGTCTAGATGTACCTTCTGAAGAACTTGAAGCTCGTCAAGTCGACTACGTAGATATAGCATATGATGAACTTGCTCCGAAGCACTACAAGGAGAATGAGGATCCCAAGTTTTTTAAATCGAATAGGACTGGTCGTGGCCCACTCATGGATGGATGGAGAGACAATCACGATCCCATCATGTGTTCGTACAAGCTAGTCAAAGTTACCTTTGAGGTCTGGGGACTACAAACTAAAGTAGAGGATTTAGCTCAACGGGTAAGCAACATAATATATATTTTTATTATGTATGAGTACATTTGCAATAATTTGCATTACTTGGTATTGTCCAGGGAAAAATTTGCAATTTAATTCAATTTTTATTCTTCAAACTTTATAGGTAATACGAGATATTCTTCTACTTGGCCATCGTCAGGCTTTTGCTTGGATTGATGAATGGTATGGGATGA
>JAHZNC010006231.1:0-14092 GCA_027744095.1 Zhuqinia jingwanae
AAAAAGAGGATTCCCTATACCTAACACAGACACACACACACTTACAAACAACAAGCAAAAAAATAAAGAGAGAGAGAGAGGGGGAGACAACCGCACAAGAGGAGACCTTTTTGGCTTAGCACAAGGGAGCGAGGAGAAGAAGAGTACTTTGGCTTGACTTATGTCGCCTAGCCGCCACTGCTGCTGCTGCTGCTGTATGCTGACTATATGCTAGAATTGCTGACCGACCTTGCTTGCTTTTTTTTTGTGTGTGCTTCTTTTCGGTTGAAAGATTTCCTGCAACACGAGACTTCCCCTCACACAAACACCAAAACTCATCTAACATCTGGAATGCGCTCTTTTTATACTCTACGGAAATTTGCACGTGTGATAGTTAGGTACACATATATACCTACATATATACCTATTATATTAACATATGGGTATTTTTTTGCTCTGTCCAATTGTGTGTTTAAAAATTGCTTGCTTGAAAATATGGTATTTTTAACAAAGTTTGATTACCCAACTAACAATATAACTGACTGAAAAGAAAAGACCTTAACTTAACCAGTTCCAAAAAATGGACAACTAAATATTACGACAAAAACTAGAAAATGGTCTCGAAAATATGGATATATGTCATCCAAGTGCCGTTATAGGTGTCGTAAACAAAACTCTAGAATTTCTTCTTAATTTGGCATATTAGTTGAAAATTTGGTTCAATACTTTATTTTGGTAAAAAAAAATTCGCCATGTGACTATGCGGACCATCCTGTATTGTCATATGACATTAGTAGTTAGTTAGCTAGTTTACAGTTTTACCTTTTAGGCTATTAAGTTTCATAAGTTTCTCTGAATATACGGCTATAATTCGACATAAAAAAACTTTAGTACACGCATTCATGCGTGATAGAACAAAACACCGTTTAACTATCTATTTTAGTCTCATCATGTATTTTTAATGGGAAATAAAGAATGTTGAATATGGTGCGGCTAAAATATATATAAAGCCAAGTTCGTTTTTTGTTTTGTTTGCATTGTGTGCTCCCATTCTATCCACGTCCCTATGTTTCAAGGATTGCTGGTCACACCAAAAAAATGCGTGTAGTATAAACACTTTTTTATATGTAGGTGGAATGCATTCATATATAGTTAGTAGTTATTGGTGGTGTGTGAACTTTCAAGTAGAAGTGGAATGCTGTTGGTGGTAGTTGGTGGTTGCGGCGGCTGCGGCCGTGTCGAAGAATGCATTGTACTCCCGTTTTCACAAAGTTAATGCGTTCTGTCAGATAATCAATTATACTGCACTTGGATGCTTTTGGCATGCCAGGAAAAGACTTTAGAAGAGAGATACTACTACTACACAACCTACAGCAGAGCAGTCCATAGAATAGAGAAAAGCCTCCAGTGGTACACTTAGTTTATTTTTTTTTTGCCAGTAGTAGTGTGTGATAAGACAGCCTTTGGCAGCAACCAAATCCAAAAAATGGGATCTCTATTTACGACGACGGCGAAAACATGGGCTTGTTCTTGTTCTAGTATCACATCCATCTCTGACCTTTCCAGGCGAGAAAACACTCTTGAATTGGAGGAGGAAATCAAAAGAAATTTAAGCTCTGGCCCGTACCATATACTTACATGCATATATACTAGTATTAAACTCCAACAGGGTTACACCACAACACAAAACATAATAATAATCATCATCATCACACAAGGAGGAACATTATCAAATATCAATTCTCGAAGCTTTTCCAAAAATAATAATATATATATACATAATAAAATCCCCTTGTTTTCTTTAGATTTCTCTTTGGACATCCCCAAAAAAATATATATCGTATACAACAAGCTATTATTTACCATCTTTCTCCTCTTCCTCCTCCTCCCCACCTACTCCAGTGCCCAGCTATCCCTACTCATAAGCCATTACTCTTCTTTTTACACTGAAAAGAATTCTCAAAAGGGCACGCATCAAAAGAAAAAGACAAAAAAAACTTTTCATTTTCTTTTGCAAGGGATTTGAAAGTAAATAGATAGATAGGATAGCATCAAAGTTATAAATCTGCACTGATTTTTTTAGCCTTTCCAAAAAAAAGTATTTTGTATTTTCCCATTTTTATGGAATCTTTTTTTTCCCTAAAAATATATACTTTTTTTTTTGGATACAAATGGAAATAATGGAACAAACAAAAGGAGAGTCATACATCTTATTGTGTACTTGAACAATATAATCTTGCTTTTGATAAACTCAGTCGATAAAATGTTTCAAATATATTTATATACACAACAATAAAGATCATAGTTCAAACTTTTATGTTGATAATGAGATGAGTATTTTCATTATGTTTATTGTGCTCACACAAAAAAAAAGTCTTTATTCAGCTGGAAAATTAAGTTTGCATGTAGGACATTTCGTATATGTAATAATATATATCACATGATGATGATGATGATGATGTGATATAATGACCAAACTAACTATAAAGAAAAGGAGAAAAAAGCCATTATTTACTGCAGTTACACAACAACAGCTTCTCTCTGTGTCTGTGTTCTATTTATAATAATATGTAATAATATATCAAAAAGGCATTTTTTTAAAAATGCAACATTGAAACATAAAGTTGAGTGGGCTGTGCCGTGACCCTATAAAAAGGAATGCATTTTTTTTTGTACCCCATTAACCATTTTCAGGTCATGGGACAACAGATGAAAGTGGGTTGGTAAAATGGAAGATTGCATGTTTGATGATGACAATTGGATGTAATCATGTTTCACTCTCTCTCACACATACACATACACAGATCGCGTTGAGTGGATGAAGAGGGGGAAAAATGTGTACATTTATAAACATACACTTTTTTTGTGTTGATGATGATGTGATTCCATCAGACACTTAATAAATTTTCATAATATTCTGTTATCTCCTCTCTCTGCCTTTCGATTTCACTTGTCTACTTGTTCCAGATACACACGCAACAGAAGAAGAAGCAAAAAAAACAATCATAAATTATGCAACCGATCCTTTTCCTCCAGAGTTTCACAGTTGTTGCTACTCTTATCCCATACACTACTACATATATACATACGTATGCACTCAATCACAGGATATTGAGTCAAAAAGGAAAAGGGTAAAAAAACTGCATTTTTCCTTGGTAGCAGCAGTAGTAGTATATCAGCATAGAAGATTACATGAAAGTAGAGTAAAGCTTGTTATGCAGCATTTAGCTGTCAATGTCAAGAATACACGTATATATTATAAGGTCAAAATATTGCCCTTTGAGAGTTGGCAGTCAGCATATCACCAGCAGAACAAGTGCATGAAAAAAAGAAGAAGCGAGAGAAAAAAAGGGAATCTTGTTGACTTTTGCTGAAGCTAGCTGTCTAGTGGTATTAAAGTGGTGGCCAGAGCCAAGTCCAAAAAAAATATGTATTAATGGAGGACGAGCCCACTACTCGGAATGCAGTTAGCTAGCAATATTATATATATTTTTTAAAGGAGAGCTGGTAAAAAACGAGTGAGTGTGTGTGCGAGAGAGAGAGAGAGAGAGAGAGAGAGAGAGAGAGAGAGAGAGAGAAGCGATAGTGGTAAAGTCAAGTCAAGTCAGAGAGAAGGAAAAATAAGGAGGATATTTGAGAAAGGAGAGCAGTTACTAGCAATCTCAGACCATTAACACGACTCTCAGGGGTACCATTCCTAAATTCCAAGCTGGAAACAATTTTTTATACACCACCACCACCACCACCAGCAGCAGCAGTAGCAGAAAAAAAGAGTCAGGGTATTCCTATCATCTTTCTTTCCTTCTTTTTGCTCCTGCTCCATGAGTGTGTATGTGTGTAATATTGTGTGCGAGAAAGAAATAATGCAGTTAAAACACACACACATGCACGCACATCCTACAAAACCTTCTGTTGCTGCTGCTAGTCTTTTCCTTTAAAAAAACATAAACTATATGTATCTATAATTTTTTTTGAAAAAAAAAGAGAGGAAAAGCTATCTTACGCGTAACCCTTTTCAAAAAAAAACCTCCCGTCTTAAAAAAATGTACAATTGATATATTGTATTTTCTTCTTTAAAAAATTGGACTGACTCACATGCTCGATGGTCCTCACAAGTCAAAAAAAACCTTTCTTTTTTTTGTTTAGTTTTTAAATGTCTAACTGGATGTTCATATCTTATGTGTGTCTGTCTTCTTGATTTCCCCCCATTTCTGGTGTAGAAAATTATCAATGTGAAATGGGAGCAACACATGCACAAGTTGTCATGTACAAAAAAAAGTTTTTTTTAGCAACTTTGGAAAAAAGAAACGGTTTGTGTGTGCGTGTGCCTATATATTTATAGTACGTTCACACGCAGAACATCTACTAAAAAACCTATAATCATATTTCGTATTTTTTGACATTCATTGGAACGATGGGAGCCAGAGAGCATGAGATCCTTTTTTCCATATACTTTCACGGTGCACTGAGTCTGAAACTTTTATAAGGTGACACGAAGAAAGAAAAAAAAATGTAAAACAGCAAGAGAATATATAAAAAACGATTTTAAGGTCTGGTGATGGTGGCGATGTGGAAGAAAGTGTGTGTGCCTGTCTGGCATAATATGATGGCGACACTGCAATATTTACAACAATGGATGAATTTTCAGTGAGACCCCCTTTTCTGGTCTCTGGTGTAGTGCCGAGTCTACTACATCTTTTCACACTCACCAAATTACACACTTTATTTATAGTAATTTTTTCCCTGTCTTTCTCCTCTATCCGATTTCTTCTTCTTCTTTTTTTGGCTAAGTGTATATGTAGGTATACATATGTGTGTAGTAACTATAGCAACAAAAGGAGAAGAAGAAGAAAAAAAACTGAAGGAAACGGATATTTGTTTTGTAAGTAATGCATTGGAAGCAGAAGAAAAGCGGTAGTCGTCATAAAAAAAGGGCAAAACAGCAAAAGTTACAATGGGCCACTAGGCATATTTTTGCTCTCTTATTTTTTATTCGCTCATGTCTACTCCTGTCTACATCTCTCAACAATATAGTATTTTTAGTAGCTTGAACTCTCATCTTATTATTTTTATTATTTTTATTATTATTATTATTATATAGTATATTAGCTATACATTTTATGCATGCAATAATAATATCAAACGTAAACTATTCTGCTCCTTTTGTGTGTAGTACAACTTAGTGTCTGATGATAAGACAGACCAAAATAAAAAATATGTATATGAAATGCCATGTTCTGTCTTGGTCGGTCCAAATTTCCAAGTAAGCTTAACCTAGTCCACCACTGACTGAGAGAGAGAGAGAGAGAGAGAGAGAGAGAGAGAGAGAGAGAGAGTGTGTGTACTCTAGACACAGTCGCTCTGTTCTTGTTCTATTTTGTGTGTGTGTGTGTGTGTAGTGGAAGTCAGTTAGTCACCAGATGCAACCCTCTGATTTACATTCATGCGTGTCATAATATAATATCTTCTATTCTGTTTCGTTTTTTTTGTCTCGCCGAACAAAAAAAAAATTGTACTAGTAGAAGAAGTAGCAGTAAGATTGTTGGGGTGGTGGTGGTGGTTTGTGTTGTTGGCGGTTGTTTGGAAAAGTGGTTGCCGTCGTCTTTTGTACCTCTTTTCTTTTGCTATTTGTTATACTACTACTACTACTTCTACTACTGTTGGCAATGTAATTCCAAAGAAAATATTAAACTTTCTCCAACTTTTAGCACTGCACCAAGTTTTCTTACTTTTGAATTGAAATATTGTACTTTTACAGAAGATATAGGTATAGGACCCTGTTTCGTATGTGGAAACGTCCGCATCTTCGTCTTATTATTATTATTATTGTTGTACGTATCTGCATACATCCTTCCCTACTACTTGGTCTTCTTGATCGTCATTGCATATTATTATGTAGGTAGGCATATATTATTATTACCACTGCACTGGCCATGATATTATTGTCATCATATATAGTTGATACACAATTCACCTAAATATATATTATTTATCATATGCATTTACTTTCACGCAAGAGAAAGTTTAATATGGAATGAGTGTGTGTGTGTCTGTGTGGTATACGTATGGGAGCCTGGGCTACATATATTTTTTGAGGGGCCACCAACCACCACCGTTAAAGAGGCTGACAAAAGTAACTAAAATAGAAAGACACACTCGTTTTGGCAACAAGCCTTCATTTTCTTGCATACTTGACATCAGTCTCAATCTCCATATCTCAAAATGATTCTCTAGCGTCGCAACATTTGCATTCATTGAATGAATGAATAAGTTGTCCTTTTTCCACCAAAATGTTTGCATGTTTCTCTCTCTCTCTCTCTCTCTCCCTGGATCTACTTCTGCTTTAGTTCCAAAAAGTTTCTCTCTATCTTGTTCTCGCTTCCTTTCCCTCCTCCCTTTTTCTCAAAATTTATTCTTTGTCTGTCGCCTTTTACTGTAGTTACTTTTGTTCAACTATATCATTTTCTTTTTACAGTCAAGCAAGCAACACACTGCTACTATGCACACCCTTCCTCCTGCCCCCTCTCTCTCTCTCTTTAAAATCTCTCATTGTAAAATGCCGTTTATTACTGGGCGTTTGAGAATGAGAAGAGAAGAAGGAAAAGGCTGCAGCAAGCAAGCAACTACCCAACAAGAATAAAACAGACTTTCCTTTTTCCCCACCAGACATTTATTTCTTCCTCCCTGAAAGAAACACATTGCTTCTTCTTCTCAAGAAAAAAAACTCATTCACTCTCTCTTCTTCTTCTTCTTCTTTCTCTCCATCTCTCTCACAGATGCTAATATGCAAGTAATATGAGTCGGTTTGTAACCTAAGCTGCTAGGTTAAATGCTTTTTGTTGTATTTTTTTTTCCTTTTAAAGTACGTAAGTTTCAGTGTGCGTATGCTTACATTATGTGAGCAGAGGAGACAGAATTTTAAATTGAAGTGTCCTTGTCGAAACAGAGAAATAAAGAATGTCATACGAAATTCAAATTTTGGTGCTTTCAAGTGGTTTCTTTTCTGACTACAGAAAGAAGAAGAAAAAAATACTAAGCATGTGGATGTTCCCCCAAAGAGACATAAACAGAGCCGAAAAATTTTATTTTACTTTTTTTGTCATGCATATCCTCTTTTTTTCCTCCCCTCACCTTTTAAAGTATAAATATGCCAACTTTAATAATATTGTCCATTTGCGTAAAACAACTTAAACTAATTTGTAAAAAAAAACACTGAGACCAAAAACTTTTTCTTCTAATTTTAGTTTTTTTTTCTACGAGAGAAAAAAATCTAATTTTGTGAGGGAGGATTTAAGGGAGGATGTGAGCACAGATGGAAATAAAACGACAAAATACTTTCTCGAAGGTGAGTACCAGAGTAACCAGATGTACTTGGGTTTATTTTTGTAGACAATGCACACACAAAAGTAAATAGTACACATATAAACATAAAGTAGGTTGGCGCTGCTGTATATATACACTAGGTTCCTTTGAGCACTTGACCGTGAGCAAGCTAATCGATGCCAAAGAAATGAAGTCGTTTTCCAGAGAGATAAGCCAAAATATACTATAAATCGTATGCAATCAATCCCTCGTTACGCAGCAGTTACCTTCAACAAGCAAACCTACATTTACAAATACACATGGCTTTTATGTATGTATACCTCTCCTCCCACGGCAGATTATTTTTGAAAGAATTTTTTATTTTGCACTCAGCAAAAATGGATTCCAGCATACATTTTTTTTGAGAGAAAGATAGTGCAAGAAAAAGTACCTATATCTCAACATTCCTGGAAAAGTCCAGTTTTCACTGATCGTGTACCATTATAAGCTTATTAGGCTGTGTGTTTGCGTGTTTTGTGTATTTATCTTCTTACCTTTGAACAAATCCTCCACATCCGCAACGGGAGGACTAGAGTCAGCA
This sequence comes from Zhuqinia jingwanae, assembly GCA_027744095.1. Taxonomy (NCBI): domain Eukaryota; kingdom Metazoa; phylum Arthropoda; class Collembola; order Entomobryomorpha; family Paronellidae; genus Zhuqinia; species Zhuqinia jingwanae. The sequence goes on from JAHZNC010006231.1 coordinate 7,883, forward strand.
CCCACCACCGAGTGCAATTCAGGGAATCCAAAAGTGAGGGTTAAACACGCGATAAACCATATTCGAACTGGAAACACTGTTGGTCGTGCTTTGGAATGATGATTGAATGACCAATCCATTCCACGGTTGGTCCTAGTCAGTCTGCAAAAAATACACAAATAAAAATAAAAATTAATAATTAAAATTTCATTATCATATTTTCAACCAATACTCAATCTATTGAATTCCTTAATTCTACTTGAGCAATCTAAAATAAATTGTGAGTATAAAACCGACTCTTTTTTTGTACTCGTGATTGCGACCAAATTGCTTCATCATTCAAAATAAAATCAGAGTTGGTTTTTTACAATGCTGCAGAAATCTCATAATTTTTTTTTAATACAAGTCATTTGTGTAGAGATATACAAATTCGGAAAAACAACATTTGTCACAAAATATTTTTTTTTTGTGAGTATGTCACTGTAGTCTTCATCTTTATTATTAAAATCGTTAGACGTTTGCTAGTCTACATCTCCATATTAAAACAGATATTATATCCAACTATTAGTAGTATCATCATTGAGCCTGTCTTCTCCAAACAGCTTTCTTGTAACTTATAACACAGTATTTTTTTAATATTATTGGCCCGCAGAGAGGAGGTCAGCCAAAATACTACCACATATCATCATTATCATATTACAATATTTCATTTCATTATTCCTCTTATCAATTTTTTTTATTTCCTTTGTCCATATATATAAAAAAATCAAATCAGAACAGGCTAATCTTTCCATTCCAAAAAGAAAAAAAACAACAATCGATTTTAGTATGAAAAAAATAAAATAATATGTTCAGGGTTATAGCGTCCATAAATTTGGATGATTAACAGCAGGAGTGAAAAGCAAAGCAAGAAAACGAGTCTCAGGGACAAAACTATGAAAACGTACACATTGTTTGTTTGTGTGGTTTTGTTTTTGTATAGAGCTCTCTACCTTTTATACTGCGCATTATTATTTTGACGTGTTTTATATCAAAACGATTAATCGTAACAATGTCATAAAACATTAAGGGAAAAAGATAAGAAGCGCACAAAAAAAGAAGTGTATCTTTTTTTGTGTATGCATGTATATATGTATGTATATGTGGCCTATCATCCACCAACCACCACTAAACTTGGCAAATAATATTACTATATATAATTTTGTTCAAAACCTATCTAAATAGTACAGATAATTTATTTGCAAGTCAAGTCAGCAATTTGCCAGCAGTTCTTCAAGTTGACTATATATATACATATATATTTCCTTAATACTGCAGCCAATCAGGACACCAAACAGGGTGCAAAAAAAATTAGATTTTTTTTAGATTGAGGACGCAGTAGCGCAGTGTTTTGTATTATTTTTGTGCTCTTCCCATTTCTCTCTCCTGTGTGTCATGTTAATGATAAATTTTAAAAATAAATGCACATTCCTCAACTAAAATAATAATAGTGCAGAGTGATGATGTGGATCATGATGATGATGATGATGATGAGAAAGCGAGACAAGTAGAGACAAAACTTAAGCAAAAGAGAGGAAAGTAATTAAAAGTAAGAAATGAACCACATAAAACAAGTTACCGCCAAACCAACCACCATAGAAAAAAAAATACTACTACTACAATAACAGCTATATATGTACCTCTTCTCGTCTCTCTAAATAATTTAAAAGAAAAGGAAAATGTATGCGTGTGTTTATGCATGCGCATATTCTTTCTTTTATTTTTTGATTTAGTTCAACCGACCGAGAGAATAAACTACAGTTACTATTATTTTTTTTTTGAATCATCTTTTAAAACTATTCAAATCTTACAAGATGAACGAAATAATAATCAAAGACGTTGAGTACAAGTGGAATCAAGTACATGAGCGAGAAGAGAGGAAGACAAGAGCTGTTGCGACATTTAACATAAATCAAAAGCCTCACACAACCATGCATATTCATCATGATCATCAGAGGACTGCAATAATGAAGAGTAGTAGTAGTAGTAGTCGGGTAAATAAATAGTAGCAGAGAATTTGTGAACATCATCATTATCATGGTAATCACCACAGTTGTCTTTGTCATCTCTTGCTATTGTTCTGTGTGACACTTAGAAGTCTTTTCAAAAGTAATCATCACTCAAGGGTTCCGTCCTCTCACAAAACAGCACACCAAAGAAAAACAGATATGACTGCAGTCGAGCCGCATCATCATCACATCACAGACCACTCAAAGTATTCATCATCATCCTCAACTACATCAAGCAGTAGTAGTAATAATAATAATAATAATAGCACTCGAAATTTAACTTTGCTTCTCTGGCTGCTGCTGCTGCTTTTGATATGATGAAGATGCGAGGTTGAAAAACAAGTGGAAAAGAGCAAATCGGAGCAAGCAAGCAAGAAAAAAAAGAGAAGAAGAAGAAGATAGCGAGTCAAGAAGAAAGGAAGAAGAAGAAAAAAGATTTTTTTATACGCAACTCTTTAACTTCTTGTGTTTGTGTGTATGTTTCGTCAATAGGAAAAAAATGTATAATGGGATACTAGTGTTATTGATGCACATATATTATTGTTTAGCCTAAAGGAAAAGAAGAAGAAGAAGAAGAAGAGAGAAAAAACTAGCTTTTTCACTGTTGCATCTTTCCTTTTTTTGTGAGTCACTTTATTTTCCGTTTGTAGAGGACAAACCGCTGTGCGGAAAGTGACACAGGAGGAGGTTGCAGCAGCAGCAGCAAAAAAATGCTTGCTGCTTTGCTCCTACGCTGCGCTGCTCCCGATGCTCTTCTTCTGTATGAAAATTGCATAAAATTGAGCAGCAGCAGCAGGAACGATAAAAGAATCTTGGAAGTATTCAATGTCATTTCCATTTAAGTGATGTGAGTGATGATGATGATGGAGATCATAATGACGGTGGTGGTAGTGGTTGGTGGTAGTGGCAGTGCAGGCAGACAAAAGACACAAGGACATTGATGGTAATGGAGTATGAACTTAATTTTTCTGGAAATGAAAAGACAAGCTTTCCGTTTGAATAAACATATTTTAAGTGTAGGAAATTTTCATATATTTTTTTGCTAGCAACGCAGGGTTTATTTTGTCTCTGTCAAAAAGAGTTAAAGTTAAGCATAAAAAAAGTTTCCTCGCGTCGCCGAAATCAGAATAAAAAAGATTCATCATCATCATCATCTCACAAGTTTTGAATGTTAATAATGTTTAAATGCAACTTAATAAAAAAACAGGAGAAGCATAAACAATCGATTGACCAAGTATTATTAACCATACTCCCATTTTATATACTACTACTCCATATTATGCAACAACAGCAACTGAATTCAATTAAAATGTGAGCACCAATTTGTAATTGATCAGACGTCAATTCAATAATAAGTGGTGATGTAGATTGTGTGTGTGTGTGTGTGTGTTTTGTCACAACATGACCAATCCCGAAATAGAAATGCAGCACCACACACATTCATGAAAATATTGTGGCTTTATCCTCGTGAAAATGTCGCATCCCATCATTCATGATAGTATCCCAATTTCCATGTTCCAATTTAATTAATTATAAATAGGTTGGTACACAAGTTTGTGTGTAGTACAAGTGTCAGGATGAATCCCAACAAACAAAACGTGAGATGTTTAATGGCATGATATTATATTATGTTGCTGCTGCTGCAACGATACTGCGGCATTAACCCTGCGGTAATAATGGCGGCTACCTATATCTACCACCACCACCACTACCATAACCACCACCACTACCACATGGTAATCAAAATTATTGCTATAAACCCTGCCTAAAAACTACAAGTACAAGTTGCACATTTATGTGGAGTGTGGAGGTTTACACAGCAACAAGATATAACAACAACAAAAAAAACAGTAAAATGTTACCGGGAGAGATGATTTGAAAAGTGTGCTAAATGACTATTGTTTTGTTTGAAGAGGTTAAAAATGCTCATATTTCCATATATATATTTTTTTGCATGCATATTTTTTTTTCATTCTTGATGAAAAGGGAGCAGAAAAAATATAAATATTACACGAAAAAAACACACGCCTTCCTTTTTGCTTGGATTTTTTTCTAGAGATAGTTTAATATATGCACACACAAAAAAAGGAAACAAAAGAAGTAAAGAAAAAAAGATTTCAAGCATCAAAATGAAATGCGAGAAAAGCGAGAAGAACAGAAAAAAAACAGAGCATGAGAGGTCGTCGGAGCAACTTTTTTTTTACTACAACAACAACAAAAGCTTATGCTACTACTACTTCTTCTACTACTACACGGCTGGTGTAACTCCATAAATACTTGTCCATTTCCTGCATGTTGCTCTCTGCCGCTTCTTCTTGTTACACACTCTGATCTCTGGGAAAATTGTGGAAAATGTCATATAGACAACAAGAATATAGAGCTCGTCTCCTCTTCTCTCAGTGATATAGGTATATATGCATATATACAGATATATAAACGCATATGCACACTTCTGCTTTCCTGAATAATTAAAACCTGTGGGACATGCAAATAGGAACCGGGAATTGTGAGCTTGACAGCGTACAAAGAGAATTGCCAGTTTTTGTGCTTGTTATACCAATGAGCACAGCCTTGCATGTTTTTTTGTTCTCTTCTTTCCTCTGCTGCTGCTGTTTGTAGTAGTGGTGGCAGCAGCGGTATTAAGAGCAACAGTGCTTGGAAAATCAGAGAGAGGGGGAGAGAGAAGGAAAGTGAATGCATTTGACATTTTCTATATTATACTGAAATAGCGATGGTTACAACAACACAACAACGCAATATGTGTTGTAAGAAGTAATTTTTTTTTTTGAGAAAGTGAGAGTCTGCTATTTATACAATCCATAATATTTTAACCCTACCTTTTACTTTGCATCTCATTTCCCCCCATAAAAAATGGGCAATGCAAATGTAGGATGATGATGATGATGCATTATGCAAAATATGTACAAATATGTTTAAAAACATATATGTACCTTTTTGACTGTTGAGCACTTAAAAAGTGAACAACAGGGCCAAGGTACAACACGTTTTCCAAAGAAATAAAAAACCCAAAAAATGTATCAAAAAAACTACTTTTGTGTGAGAGAGAGAGAGAGAGAATTGAAGTAGGTCTATATTTTTTAATGCTATGTGTGTGTGTTTGCTCTGTAGTACATATCAGTTTGTGATGCAAAAAGAGATAGAGAGATGAAGAGAGAAAATGAAAAAAAGATGAGAGTGGTACTTTCACTTTACACGCTGCGACTATAAATATATGCATATATATATTTTTTATACATGATGATGATGTTACAAAAAACTCTCATGCCCTACATTTGGAAAACACAATATTCACATTTTCGTTTTACTCTCACTCTGCCACCACGACCATCGCCCCTACTGCTGTTGCTGCTTATAATAATTTTATGAAGCCCTTCACCATGAGTTTTCCACTTTGTTGGTTCATTCTTGTCATCCAGTCATTCCCTTCTTGTCACATATCTCGCCTTGTAATATTCTCTTTTTTCCCTGCTTGTTATATAATTTATACCACCTTGTTTTCCTTTTATTTCTCTCACAAAAAAAAATTTCAAAACTCACTACAGTCAAATAAAAAAAAACGGAAACAAGATAGAAAAAAAATTTAATCACGTACCTACTTGTCTTTTTTTATGTGTGGAATACGTAGGCAGATGTCATAGTGAATCAAATATACTGTAAACATCGCGAATTCATAGAAGAAGAAGACAAAAAAAAAAGAAAATCGCAGAATCAAAAATAAAATTCCTAGTTGTTGTACAAAAAATAATAATGTTATTACGGAATGAAGAGAATGAGAATTGGAACAGCCGTTGTGTCTCTTATATTTATATATATTTTTGTCTCCGTTGTAGTGAGGAATCAGACAGCTAAAACAAGATTATTATTATTATTGTAATGATCAAAAGCGTATTTTCTTTACAAGTATGTCATTACTTTGTTCGTTAGCGTCAATCAAACTGCCATACTGGTGAAATTAGTTGAGCGGAAAAAAAGAGAGAACAAAATATCAAAAATCCTTGTGTGTGCTTGAGTGTGTGTGTTTCTCTTTTCCTTTGATGGTATTAAATTGAATCTATTTTGTGATTCCCAAAGTGATTTATAGAATTTATGTACTTTAATCTTTGAGGTATTAATGTCGCAATTCATGTCATAGTCACACATTGTAGCGACTTATATATTTTTT
>JAHZNC010006232.1:0-10576 GCA_027744095.1 Zhuqinia jingwanae
AAAAAAGTAATCAGATCAGCAACCAGCTAGCACACAGCCATATGAGCTCCTTGGAAATGTAAAATTTATTGTTGGTCAAATGCAATTGGAAAATTTACCTTCACAACCACCGCTCCAAATCCCCAAAACAATTAATGGAAACACGATCATGCTTTTCTATTTTGAATTTGAAGATGTCCTGCTGGAGTGGATGAAATGTAAACTAATAAGAATGTGACATATTTTTTTGCAAACGAAATTTCATACATTTTTATGAATGTCTGTTTATCTTGGTACTACGGAAATTCAACTTCCTGGAATCTGTTGATAGATGTGCAATTCAAATGGGTTTGAGTTCTTATATAAATAATATGCTTATAATCTACAATTTGTATATTCAGAATATAATTTTTATTAATAATCTTTATTTCAAACTCAAATCCATGTTTACAAAACAAAATGGCAAGTTCATAATATAAAAAAGTTTGATACATGTAATTCAAATTACATATAACTTGTCATTCATCTTTGCGGATATTGTGTGCCAATTTTTCTCACTCGGAGATGATATATACCTATTTACTTATAACGTCAATCTGCTTCGCCCTATTCAATATGTGTTTGCTCTTACTTGTATGAATATCACGGTTTATTAGACTACCTATATAATAACATTATGCATACAATTAACAAACTTTTATGTTTGATTTCGTTTTTATTATCATTAACTATGAATTTAGCTTGGTGACATTTGAATTATAACTTGAGTGATTGTTATACATCTCAATAAAAATCATATTGAAAAAATGTCAACAACAAAAGTGTCAAATTTAATTTTTGTCATCGATTACAAACGTTCTGAAGCTATTTTATTACAATTATTGTACGCAGTCGTAGTTGATTAGTAGGTCAACAAAGGACAACAAGAATGTACAGCATTACTTTTCAAGTTCATTAGCACCTGTGTTGACAACAAGATCATATGAAGCATAAAAGTTTTAAAATATATTTTTTTACTTATTCTAGCACTTATTTTTTATATTGCTGCAAAAAAAATTAAATTTTATTTATAAATTGCACGGCATGTGGCATTTATGGTGACATTACGTTATGCAATCGCGATTGGGACATTGCAAGATCAACTATCTGAATGTGTTTAATTACTACTGTCAATTGCCAACAACAACAAACTGTTTTGAAACTCAAACAAGAAAGTAGTTTTTTGAGGATGATAATAACATTTAGTACACAAACCCAATCGGAAATACGATACTTGAAGTAAATGACATGTAGGCCATGACTAAACTGAACAATTCTGGAACTGACTTTTCCCTTAGTGGCTTTTGCCTTTTGATGTATCTCTTGTCAAACTGAATGAGCCCATTTATAAAGTTAGCTACGTCAGGTGCACAAAGCGTAGGTAAAAATGGCATTCAACAGCACGCCAACGCACAACCGCATCTGCATACCTGACATGCCGTTTGCATGGCTGCTTTGTGTAGTTGCCCAAATTACCTGCACAACTACAAGGAAAATGGAGGCTGTGTTGAGGTATGACTTTAGTGAGTGATTTCTAGTAGCGTGACTGTCGGTAATGCTTCGTAAAAGCTTTTGTGAATTTCCAGCGGTACCAAAAGTGTACCACTCCTATTTAGGACGGCTTGTATAGATAGGGCCTGCAATTTTAAGGTTGCTTCCAAAAACTTTTACAATTTCTGTTATTTTTTAAATTTTATTGAAAAAAAAAACCGAACGATCTAGCTGGACATGGGAAATCGGACTGATGAATTTTCTACATTTTTTTTTGTGTGCTAATAATATAAATATCTATTAATATGTGAAGCAGGAGAGCGCACGTGGGTTTAGGTGTTAGGACATTTTAGAAAACAATCGTCAGGGCGAAAATATTCTTTGTGAGATAACCCATTTACTTAAAAGTCACAAAAATATGATTCCACTAGCTTTCCTTTTAAGAATAGCCAAAACGAAAATAAAGCACCCAATCGTAAAACAAGTCCCACGTTTAACATTTGCTTAATACTTAATAATTCTTTTTCTTCATAATAATTCTAAATCAGTAAAAAATATTTTCTGGTCGTATGGAAGTTGATCATATCAGCGTTTAATTATTATTTTCACAACACCTGACAATCGCTGTTTATGTATTGTATTTACTACTATTTTGGGCTGTGGCTAGACGAGCTATTATTGACACTTCTGCGGGAAGTCAGAGCATTAATATAATTCCCTTATCGCATATCTAGCCGTACGTGGTCGTAATGTGGAACTCGACAAAATCGCGGTTGATAATGATGCATGATTTAAAGTAAATTATTTGGCATCTAAATTTTGTAAATCAAGAAAATAGTAAAATGAAAAAAAAAATTTCATTTAAGCTCCTGCACAAGGTGTTATATGGATCCAGAAAAAGTGGAGGCAGGACGAATAATACGCACCTGTCCCCAAAAATGTCAACAATAATACTTTATGATGTATATTGTTGCACTTCATGAATAAATAATCAAATTGGTTTTGTATGCTGGTGTATTGACAAAACTGGTTCGCAAGTAGTTTTTCTTTCCATGTTTTTAAAGAAAAGATAGCAATAATAATTGATCTTCTAGATTTAATCGTTTCATGCATAATTAAACATTTCATACCTGTGCATACATTATCATTTTCTCATGCAACAACGCAAGTTTTCTAAGAAACAAAAATGGTTACATTTCCGTTGTTGCAATTATAATGTTACTTGGTAATAAAAAATTACTTACGCATTTAAAAAAAAGAACAGCATGATTCGGCTCACTTTTCTTGTCCTTATAAATAAATCTTTATGATGACTATTTTCTCACGTTTCTTGTGGTTATAAGCATTTGGTCGACAACAGTTATCTCTATGAGGTTATTGCAGCTGCATTTTGGACTAGAACGGAAATGACTTTAAGAACTCAAATAAATATCATGTATGTTCATACCAAGTGCAAGTACATATGTTTTCGCTTTCTTGGAACATCTTGTTTGTGTCATGCTCGACCACAACCATTGTTGCTCCGTACTTTGTCAAATAGCTCAAAAAATCATTTGTCTTCAACAAGTCATCAGTGCATCAAGCAAATCTGAACACTGTTTTCTGCATTGGTGAAATGACTTTAAGGTATTTTCATGTAAATTTTCCACAAAGTAGTTAATCAAAATTCTTGATGGTCATGTTAATTAAGTATGATTAAATTAAATCACACAACTCCATACTTGGAACCATGAGTGTACGGACAATGCTAGTACAAACTTGCTGCCTTGTTATTATGATGGTAGGTTTTTTTTATTCATTCACTTTAATCCAATTTAATTTCACAAGTTTAATGTGGGCATTTTTTATCTTGAAAACTTGCAGGCAGCAGCGACTACCAGCCAGTTCTCCCGAAAAGTAATCTTTGAAGTGAACAATGAGGCACTTCAATTAGAATCTAATTTATCGGATAAAATCCAACTGTCTGATTTGTTATATTACTCCACAGGTATGTATCATTCCATCATGCACATCATTTTATAAACCAAAAAAAAAAATGTTTTTATTTATTCAGATTTCTTTTTGTTCAGAGTATAATTTTAGCAACATACCGCTCGACCCCCATACTGGCACAAGACAATACAATCCATACGCATTGTTGAGCTGGACAAGTCGCACCATGAATGATGCGTACTACATTGTTAACGGACTAAGCGTTATGTAATTGATTTTTTTTTAATGAATATCAGTTAAATACATACATGAATATTTAAATCATCATCAGTATCTGTACATAAATATTTTTTTTATAAAACTGATTTATTTTTGCAGATTACAGAATGATGGTTTGTTTTCCTTAAAAAAGTACGGAAACCTAGCAAATTTCTTGTACGATAAGAGAAAAATTTATCAACTTATTCATCATGGTAGGCTGGGATTGGTGGCGGTAATTTTCCAAGTGGACGGTATGCTCTTTGCTGACCGCAAACAGTGTGATTGTGGTGATTTCAACAGGGGGCTTGCTCTTATGCTGGAAAATACGTTGGATCATTCACCAGCCAACAAAAGAAACAAGACCACTAGCCCCGCACTTCCACAAATTGGTATTGAGTACGATGAACTACTTGTTGATTGTTGTAGCGCGTCCATTTTCAAAGTGCTTGAGAAAGTGGACATTGCCGTTTTTGAGGTGAAGCTAACCCTATCCAAATTTCTCTTTTCTGCTAGCTTCTTTGCTGATTGGATAGGCCCGCTACTAGGGAGAAATGAAAACTTTGTACGCAAAGCTAACAGCAATTGTAAAATAGTTATCAGGTTGAAAGTTGTTACTGAGACATCGGATGATACGGATGAGAAAACTCGTTTCTTGTATTTAGCGCATATCAAGAAATACGTTGACGCATGGCTGCAACAGGGCTCCAGTGCCAGTGATGCCGTTACCTTGGAAACATACCCAGCAAGCGTGCAAATTACAAAATACAAACTAGGAAACGCAGTGATGCCGGTACTTTTGGAGTCAAAACCACTGTATCATCATTATGAAGACCTGAAATCCCCATGTCAACTCCACTATTTATTGAATTTGACCTTGAGCTCCTTCCAAACTATTTTATTAAAACTGCATACAGCCAACCCATTAGGGTCATTACAAGGGCATTGCACTTCAAACCATTTACACTTTCCCCAATTTTCCCACAACACAAAGAATGGCAGCATTGGCGTTATGGCGAGAGGAGAATATTTAGACAATTTTCAGGAAATGTTCCATGAAATTACAAACAAATCCGGGGCCTACCAAAATATGATCAGTAGCGTAGTTTTCACGAATCCGCCGGGGGCCGATAAAATACTATTAAATTCTTCCATTATTGCCACTTTAGCATCTGGAGTTATCAAAGTTGGATGTGTACTTCCGCTTGACCACATCAATTCAAGCAGAGAATTTTGTGGCGAGCATTTGTTGAATCAATCATCAATAATTATTGTCGAAAGAGTGGTTGACGAGTGGCAACTGGATACTTTACCAAGGGAGTTAATGGACTTACAAGCAAGTCGGATAAATCTTTTTAAACAATATCCTGACAAGCAAATACTGATAAACCTGGTAATCACAAACTACAATTCAAACAGGTACTTGTCCGCAACAGTTGTCCGGAGAACAGCTCGGATGACAATATATTGTGATCATGCCGTCCAAAAATTGTACGAAACATACGACGCCGTGCTCACATTTGCGCAGATCCACAATTTTGGAAAAATTATTTTACAAAATGCAATGTACAGAGAAAATGTTGGTGGATGGTGGAGTAGCATTGAGACGCTGAAAAGCGCTAACAGATTAGCAACAGATTTTCCATTGCTTGTACAGCGAAATGTGCCCGCTGGGATTTTGGATCGGATGAAATTGACGAACAATTTCAAATGCTTGAATTGGACTGAGGAACCGATTGAAAGTGGGATTAACTTTCTTCGGAACACACATTTCGGTGCAAAAATAAATCTGACTGGAATTAAACTACGCTCTACCAAACATCTTGCTCAGGATGAAATGCGAACAGCATTTCTATTTGTGTTCAGCAAGTTTAGTTTTGTGGAGATCATTGCTGCTCAGGAAAGTGATGTGGAGGAATTGAGGAGGGCAGTTGGGAAACAGGTACATAATGCTGTTTTGAGATCTGGAGCTGCTGAAAATGGGAATACCACACTGTACATGGTTCAAGTGCCAGTTACTTTGCTAGTTAAAAATCCACATCTATTGTTCAAGTTTATTTCCAGTAGTGGAGTGGGTATTCATTTATCCGGCTGGGAAGACATATCTTTGGCCAACCTTTCACTTTTGACGAATACAATAAGTGCATTTTTTCCAGACTTTAATTCTCCACAAAATGGAATGCCATTACTTGGTATCACGATTAAAAACTGCTTTGTTGAAATAAATTCAAAATTCACAAAAATCAGGACAAATCCAGTGTTAAAATATGCGAGCTATGTGGTTTGCAGTGACGTTTATGTTAAAGCAGAAAATCACGACCAAGATTACATGCAAATGTTCCTTGATACACAATTTTACCTGAGCCAATATTTTAAAAGTTTTCGAGAATTGGGAAATCTTGATATATATTTTAGTTTAACATTTCTAAATGGAAAGTGCAGGGACTCGAGGAACAAAGTTTCAAGTTTTTTGAGAGTGTTGAATGACTTGAATCAGCACTCTGAAACGTATGGTGTAAAATATATTGTGAATGGGTTTGAAAATGAAGACAAAACTGGTAACTATTCGGCTTGTCCTGGTGCTTGGTGGACAATCAGAGATAATGCAACAGATTTAACAATCCGATCATCATTTCTGGAAAAGGAGTCAGGTAACATGACAAGCAAATTTGATTTGTTTTGCATAATTATTTCAAGCAAATTTATTGTTTCGCATTTTTGCACAAATTTATTTTTTGGCATATTTTTTTGCGTATTTACCTATATATTTTTTCATGTGTAATTTTTCCATACATTTTTTTTGACATACCTACTTACAGATTACTTTAAACGAGAAACCACAATTAAACTGAAGGAAAATGCTACAAAGTGGGATAACGATGGTGGGAGCCAAGTTGTCAGCTCGATTCAACCCATTTTAATAATTGTCGGCGTGTGCATTCTGGTACTCCTTCTTCTTATCTTGTTCATTGTCCTTGGGCGCAGACTAGCAGGTGATAAGAACAAGTATCTAACCAAAGACGAACTAGATATTTTTAGAAACGGGCGTGCTCTTGTAGGCAAACATGGAAATATAATGATGGGAGATTTGTTGGAAGATGGAAAATTTGCGGAAAATCTTGAAATCCTTAAGGAGAACATGCAATTTTGTGAGATTTTGGGGCGAGGAAAGTTTGGCATAGTTCATCGAGCACTGCTAAACGATGATGAGATACAAGTGGCAGTAAAGCGACCCCAGCCCCATTGTTTAAAGGAGTCATTTAAAAGCATGCTGATTGAGGTGAAGATACACTCTTTCATTGGGAGTCATCCCTTTGTACTCAAATTTATCGGGGCTTGCACCAAAGAAATTGATGCTGGGAAACTGTACATTGTCACTGAATTTTGTGGAAACGGGAATCTTAAAAGTTATCTTGATGCCAAGAACGCGCAACTAAAAATGAAAGAGTCGGTGGGTTTGGACATGTATCAACTTTGTTTGTTTTCCTGCCAAATAGCTTCCGGGATGGGATTTATTGCAGAGAAAAGGGTTATCCATGGGGACTTGTCTGCCAGGAATGTACTCCTTGATTCTGAGTTTAATTGTAAAATTTGTGATTTTGGTTTGTCAAGAAGGTTGTACGAGAACAAGGAATATGTCAAGAAAAGCAAGGAGCCCATGCCGTGGAGATGGATGGCAATCGAAAGTCTCAAAAATCGAGAGTTTACCACAAGGTCAGATGTTTGGAGTTACGGGGTTACCGGATGGGAAATATTTTCACTTGGTAAGATAATTAGAAAATGTAGAGAACAAATAAATACATTGACCGCTACTTAAACTCATTGACATGTCACAGGTGGTTTGCCATATCCTTCCAAGGAATTTACTGATGACTTTATTGCCGACTTGGAAAATGGATTCCGTTTGCCCAATGCAGCTTATGCTACACCAAACATGTACATAAAAAAACTTTAGCATAAACTTCTACAATTAGCATTTCTAAACAAGTTATAGTCGCTTACTACATTATTTTTTGTTTGTATGACAGACACGAAAAGTTGATGGACTGCTGGAAAGCGAGTGCTGAGGAGAGGCCAGATTTTGACAATTTGACGGGATACTTTGCTGATCTGAGAAGCTCAGAGTATGCTACTTTATAGGAAACAGTTTAATTTTAAAAATCCTCCAAATGCATCTCAAAGCACAACAAATTTAATTTAGAGATTATTCAAACTACTATAAAGTTGATGTTTTCTTTTGTTGCACTTGCATTGTTAAGTATACTTGATTGTAATAGTGTGTAAATTTTATTTCATTTTCAACAAAAACATTTTTGTAAATATTTTAAGAAATTCATTATTGGTGTGATTTTGATTGACGGGTTTAACCAACACGAGTTGATTTTTTTTCGTGTGGGATTTTGTCGGTCATGACCACATATTTGATCGGATAGACCAAACTTGAAAGTATATATATATTCTTTACATAGAGCAACATATCCCTATAAATTTTCAGCGCTCCATAAGTTCATATTTCTACCACCAGGAGGACAAAAATCATAGGAAAACCATATACATCACTAACATCACTGATTTTCACCAAATTTGGTACAAACATACTAGAGCACAAGTTCTTCAACCCAGTACTATTTTCAACGCTCTTAGTTCATACCCCTGGCGATAGGGGAATCAAACTCAAGGAATAAAATGTTATAATATTCATAATAAAATTAACCAAGTAGTTATAATTAACAATATTAGTATTCAACAATATTATTTTAATCATTTAGTTGGGTTTATTCCAATATTGTGTTGTACAGCATAAATATGATTTTTTGTATGATTTTAATGGAATTAAAAATGCCATAAATTAGATGTTTTACGTGTAATTTTTTAAAAACATGTATAAGAGTTTTTATTTATAAATCTATTTAAATAATATACATTGTCCAAAAATCAAGCCAATTTAAAAATGTTATGTTCAAAATGATTACTTGTCTCCGTCAATCCTGATTTTTTGGCGGTAATTTTATTCCAAGTTTAATCGCAACATTTTCCATTCTACTCTCAATCTTTTCGTAGAATAAAGCCATAAATCCTTCCATTTCCTTGATACGTTCTTCAGCTTCACGACGGCCGTTTGTTGCTTTACTCAAGTCAGCTTTCAGCGCTTCAATATCTTTCCTGAGTTGACGACCCAACCTTTTCTTGGACGCAAGCAAGTGTTTATACTTTTCCTTTTCTTTTGCAAGTTCAGTTGAACACGTTTTCTTTTGAGTTTCCAACTCGATCGCTTTATCATTTGCTTCTTGAAGTTTGGTTTGCAACTGGAAGCTATCTTTTTTCACGGTCAAGATCTGTTTCTGCACTTCTCTCATCCTTTTTTGGGTGTTACGAGCCTTTTTTATATTTTTCTGTGCAGTTTTCTTTGCCTTCTTGATACCCTCAACCAATCCAATGTTTGTCGAAAAGGATAAGTGCAGATCATACTCAAGTGAATTAATAGTTTTGTTTTGGATTGCTAGCAGCTTGGCATGAAATTTATTAGGCGGTGGAACATCTTGTTCCATCTTTTTTGTGTAGTATATACTCAGATCAGCAACAGTTTTCTTCATTTCTGCAGTTTCCCTACGACTTTGTTGAAGGCATTCTAAAAGTACCTTATTTCGTCTTTCAGATAAGATAAGACGGGATTTCAAAATGCTTGCTTCTTCCCGTAAGCGCATATTGTCGGATACGAAGAGTTGTCGCTCGGAGAGTAGCAGGAAGTTTTGTTGATTGGGATTATGGTAATGACCCCAATCCAATGGTTGCGCGGGGTTGAAAACACAAAAGGAAGAAGAATTATCATTCGGATTATATGATGTCCCCATTTCTTGAAATAATCACAAAATCAATGTTAAAATAGAACATGTTTTAAAGGGCAAACCAGGATTATTTTTTAAAGTTTTGTTTTTTAAATGGAAATTAATTGGTTTCAATTGACAATATGTCTTCCAGAGTCGAAAAAAATTTAAATAAAAGTGCAAACCTCTAATTCAAACGTATAACCAAGCTTATTATTAAGCGTACTCCGATGTGAAGCAGAAATGAATGATTTTAATTACGTCTCGTGTTAACAAGTTAAGATTTAACTCCTGATTTTCAGATGAAACTGTGACATGTTTGAGAGATTAACCAACAGCTTAATCCAATTTCCTCTCATGTAATTTACGTGTGGCAATGATGCGTCATCATCAAAACAATCGCACTAAGATGGCTTTTAGTTATTGTCCTTCATTAATGATCCACAATGCAATAACCGACGTTTTCAATCGATTCTTCTCAAGAAGGTAATGACGTCAAGCTCAAGTAACCATGATGTTCAATAAAAAATAATACGTGAATTGACAAACATTAGCGCATGTTATTGTTCATTGTGGGATGAGCTTGCGTAAATTGTAACCAGAATAAAGCAGATTTGTAGGTAAAATACCTAATACCAGTCTTATTTCTAGCACTTAACTGAATTTTGTGAAAGTCCATATTTCGGGACAGGATGCAATTACTCATATATTTCAATGCAGATAAAAGTTAATTATTATTTGTATGTAGTGTGAATCTATATAAATAATACGCATAACTAATAGGTATATTATATATTCATTTCCCACATGTCGTAAACTAACTTTTTATCTAAACGCATGTACAAATAACGTTTAGTATTAATAATGGCCCGTTATAAATACAAATGCTTTATTAGTACACACAAAGTAATGAATTTCAAGTTATTTAGATAATGGTACGCATATACTTTTCAAAATACAAAATAATCGTTTGAAAAGATTTGAACGGGACAGTGGCAGTATAGTATACATATAGAGATGACAAGTTGTTTCGTTTAAATGCTATGAAAATG
>JAHZNC010006233.1:0-11131 GCA_027744095.1 Zhuqinia jingwanae
AATTGTGTGCTTAATTATCCCATCCACCACCTGCTGCTGATGACACTGGTGCTCTTATTATTATTATTACTTTTTTGTAAAATGCAAGTGAAAATTGCAAAGAGTTTAAAAAAATTTCGTGTACTCAGCAGAACAAAAATCAACATTTATTTGAAATTTTATTTTATTTTTTTTCAAATTTGTCAATAAAATACTTATACGTTCGTACTTGCTTTTAAAAAATGTAAAGCGATATTCCTTGTCCTTCTAACCAAACAAGCAATAATCAGATTGCTGCTAATGTATTTGTTTGTTTTCGCTAACGCTGCCATTGTTGAGTTTATGTATATTTTCTTCCTTTTTTATTGCTCGTTAGAAAAACGCATTTAAGGTTAGTTTAGCCGTGTGTATAGTATCTTTAAATAAAATCTTCTCTCTCATTGGCATTCTTCGGTCTTCTTCTCTTTTTTTAAAAATCACGCATCGTTGCACATTAGTGCATGCATGCAAAATGAAAATAATAATAGAAAAGAAGCATGTTATAAAAAGCATCCCTAATATACATACATACATATGTATATGGTACGTCTATATATATCATCCTATAAAATAGCCTGTTTAACAATGCATGCTAAAAGGTATAAAAAAAAGAAATTTATCCGAGATAGATGCAAAATACGCTTTATATAAAAGGTTAGGTATGTATGAAATGAATAGGTTTTGACCATGATGATGATGATGACGTCGTCGACGTCGATACGATGAAAGAAAGGGAACACAACGAGAATAAGAGCAATAAAAAAAGTTTTTTTTCTTTCTTCTTGATTAAGGCGTCAGCAGGCGTCATAATAAGGGTAACAATTCCATTTTCTCTGCAAACTTATTTATAACTACATGCACATGTGCATTGCATTGTCTTATGATGAAGATGAATGAAGATGTTAAAACAATCGGCCAAGCACTCCGGCAGCAGCAGCAGCAGCAGCGTTACAATAAAAGTTGATTCATTGTATTCAATGGAGCAGCCCCAACCCTTTTTTACTTTATTATGCCTTGCACGGTCATAACAATAAACTTGCCATTTTACTTGTATAAAGTATTGCCAATATCATTGCCGCCGCCACTAAATACACTTACTATACCATACTTATTTTATTCAGCTATCATTATCATCCTGCAATTTCTCTTTAAGGGATGCTGTGTGGAATTTTAGCGTTATTTGTGCTTGTGAATTATTGTACACACACACACAGGCTTTGTTTTATTCCCTTTTTGCATATCATGCCATGCAAGCATTTGCAAGTTAGTGCTCGCTCATATAGTGATAATTCATGAAAAAGAAAATGAACAAGGCAAAAAGAGTGTGTCTTAATGTAATTAATAGAACGAAGCAAATGGCTCTTGTGTCTGCGTCTCCACTTTGTACAATAATAATAATAATAATAATAATAACAACGGGCAGCAGGCAGAAAACTCGCATTTTTGTAGGGGGAGGGGGTTGCTAACATGCTCATGTTTGACAATGAAGAAAATGAATAAAATTGCCAACTTTTTCTTTAAATGTGCACTTTGTCAAATTATGATATGAATTATAATTATAATTATGATAGAGACATGAAAAATATATTATTATCTCATCTAATGTACTTATATGAATATGGTCACCATTAAACAATATGGTTGCATTTTAAACACTCGACTCTTGTGTTCGTCTATACATACTGAGTGGACAACCCCTTTCTACTATTTTGCTACAAAGTGCAATTTCCCTGAGAGCTTTTTCTCAAGACCTGACAGATAAATAAATAATATTACAATTGCACATTTTTTACTTACGATTATTATTATGTACAAGAGAAAAAAGGGATGATATGATTAAAGATAATGATGAAGATTGTTATTTCACTGTTTAATAGTAATTTTTGCATGCTCCCTTGCTTACTTAACCACACATATCAGAATTTAATTTTTCAGACTAAATGCAACATTTAAGTACTTTTTATGTACAACATCTTTTCACTCTTCCCCTTTCAAAATTGTAATTTTTTTGCACGTATGTTTTATGAATTTTTGCTCATAATAATTGATCATATCATAACTCATAATACTTTCTTTCTGGGTCTTGTTTTGATTACATTTTTTCCTTGTAATATAATAATGGTGCAAGGAATCAAGGCAAAAATTGCAGTTCCTATATCTGTATATTGCAATATTTATTCCATATTTATCAGTTGCCTATAGGTATGCAATAATGAGAAAATAAGAAGAAATGATGATCGGATCAAGTTGACCATTTAATTGGCTGCTACATACATAATACGTACATATTAGCAAACTGTTTCAAAAAATTCACGTAAATTATTAAAGGCAAAACAAATTTAAAAAAAAGTTTTGTTAGTTTTGATATAATTTTCTTGGGGAGGGTGGCATGCCAAACGAACACCTTCATAATCTCTATCTTCAGTTTAGTTGGGCCGACCGAAATATTTTGTTGCGTATTCAAAATTCAAAACAAATGGCTTAAAGCTTGATTTGATCACTGACCGTGACGAGTAGTGGTGTACTTTTCAAAATAATTACATTTTGATGCCTTTGATGATTACACAACAACGAAACAAATTGAACTTTTGAAATGAAATCCTAATTTTTAATCATATTTTTTTTTGTTTTTTTAATATTTAAATTTAGAACAATGGAGAGGGTTCATCACTTTTCAACCTATTTTCCGGGCCAAGGAATCCATCGTACAGCACACCCAGTCAAACTGAAGACGAAGAAGAAGAAGAGGAGGAGGATACGGAGGATGATAACCACAATGAAAATGATGATGCAAATCATAAGGCCAATAATAATGCTAGTAATGGCGTGATTAGTGGAGAATCAAGTATAGAATATGGAAATAAGATAACAAGGTACCACCCTGATGGGTCAGGTCAGGTGCTCTTTACGGAATCCCCGAAGGTTACAGTGACCACGCCAAGTCCTTATGGAGGTCGAAGAAATTTGCAGACAACCAGGTTTTCTACGGGAAGAACAAGCTTCACATCTACAACAACAACGACAACAGAAATGCCCAAAGTTGAGGATGAAGAAGAGAGTGAGGAAGAAAAGCATGAAGAGGGTGGGGATGATAATGAGGAAGAACAAGAGGAAAATGATGGTGAGGATCATGAACACAATGATGACGAGGAGAAAAGTTCAGAGGAGAAGGCAGCTTCGGTTGGAAGCTCACCTCAGACAACAACCAGTGTTTATGATGGAAAGGAAGGAGAGGCCGGCTCAGAAAGCGGAGAAAGTCAGTTGAAACAAATGTTGTTAGATTCCATCCCACCTCACGGAAATAAGAAGGATGATGAGGAAGAAATCAAGGACGAAGAAGAGGGCAGCGATAATGATGATGAGGAGATGGGTGGAATGAGTAGCTCTTCGGAATTTAATTTGTCACAAAAAATACACCCGACAACGGAAGAACCGTCGACAACGACACAGAAACCAGCAAAAACCCTAAAAACACCAAAGCCAAGGGGAGATACTTTGACTCGCTTGATTTCCAGGAATTTTACCCGGAAAACAACAAGTACTACAACAGAAACGAGTGGATCTGGTTCTAGTGAAACGGAAACGCAAACTGACAAGCCCTCGGTAACGACAATAGGGCCTGCCGGGCACAAGTATGATTATACGATGACTCCAAATCAAAGGGGCAAGTTGAAAGTCAAGTCAGGTGAAAGTGTGGAGCAAGAAGTTACATCAACCCCCAAGCCCCCACCAAAGTTTACTCTGAAGCAGAGATTTAGAAGTACAACTGCGAGGCCTGTCGGGACTCCTGAGCCACCAAGTACAGCAGCACCAAGGACAAGAGGAACCACCTCGCCGGCGACCAGTTCAGAATATGGCATAAAATTGGGTGCCAAAAGGGGCAGTGTTGAGAGTCCTATTGATATAGTACCCAGTCCTGATTTAAGTCCAAAGGGACAATTAAAACAACAATTACAAAAGCTAAAAGAACAACGAGAACGGGAAAAGCAGAAAAATCAGCCAAACTCGTTTGAAGGGGTAGACCTCAATTCGGCTTCATCTGAAGACACGAGTAAAACATCTTCAGAACAACAATTTCTTGATGTTTTGGTAGGTGCTGATGATCAGAAAACTTTAGTCACCAAACATACTCAAGATGGGATTGTGACCTCGGCCATTCTTCCACCTTGGTATGATGCCAGTGGGGCCAATAGCTCAATTTCTGATGTTCTGGCTACAAATGGAACCACATTGTCAAATACTGTGGCAAAAGTACAAGACGAAGATGGAGCTACCGTTTCTGGGGAAAATTCCTTTGGAGACAAGACGAACATTGTTTTTAAGAAAAAGTCTTCAGCGGAAGAGAAGCTCACACAAGACAACGCCGCATCCTCCTCCAAAGAGCCACAAAATCCCTCTGAATTTGAGCGTTTAGTAAATATGTTTTCTAAACAGGAAGGGAGCAGTGAAGAAATTCCTGCACCACCACCACTTAATAACCGATTCGGAATTAAGAAACAAAAACCTGTCGTCCTTAAGAAGCCTGGAGGTACACTTAACTCCCGTTTTATTCGTCCAGATTCTGGAAGGACAAGTTTATTCCCCGCTCCATCATCCTCTTCAAAAGAAATCAAGTCATCAGAAAACCAGTCTGGCGTACCGAGTCCATCCCCAGCCTCTCCAGAAGCGGATGCCACCACCAATTTAGAAAGACCCCCAGGTGACATTGGCAGAACTGGGGTACTACCCACCGCCGCTGACGTGGAAGACGCTGTGGCAAATTCTAGATATTACCCAGAGAATGGCGGTGATCGCAACAAAGTTATGGAACATCAAATGATGGAAAATGAACGTTTGGCTTCTGATGAATTGATGAATTCTTCGGAAGATGAGCAGGAAAATCCAAGTCACGTGATTGATGTGAACATTGAAGACGGGGCTGGTAAAAGCCCCGCTGAAATTGTGATCGAACCCAATTCATCTGCTCCATTGGAAGACGAGGAAGGCGACTTTGTTGAAGAGGATGACTACGAGGGATATGGTGAAAATCCACCAACATTATCCATGAGTGCATCAGCACCAAATCAAAATGTTTTACCACCGCCAGAAGATTACGTGTTGAGAGGAAGTGGGGTTAGAAGACCGATGAGCAGTGAGGAGTTTACCAATGGAGGAGATATGGAACCCAGTGCAAGTTCTCCTGTAGAAAACAACATGACAATAATTTCAACAACAGAAACTCCTCAACTATTGTCCACATTATCCCCTGTGGCTGCCATAAGAAGACCTGCTTACACAAGAGAAGAGATTTTAAAGAGTGCTGTGAAGCCATCCCCGGGATCATTGGGAGGCAATAATTTGAATGACGAGTATCCCCTACATCATGCGCCAACAGGATCAATGGAAGATGAAATGGAAGAGGAGGAATATGAGGACGATAATTATGATGGTGGCAGTGTAGAGCAGCCACTGGGAGGTGGCTCTTTGGAACAATGGTCAAGTGAAAAGAACGGCGCTCAAAAATGGTCGGCTCCTGATAATATAATGGATGCAGTTACTACTGGGCATGGAAAAATACCGACTTTAAGTGAGGAGCTCACGGATCCAGAGGAACATGTATCAGCAGAAAGCATTGTACATCCAACAGTACAACAAAGTCCTTTGAATAGTTTGATGGATGATCAAAACCATCAGCAGCAGCAAGTGGATCCAATGGAAAACACAACTGATGTATTTAGACCGCCTCAGCTTGTAAGCTTCCACGAAAATAAGCTCAGCTTCTCGCCACCTATCCAATTGGAAGGTGAATATCACTCAAAGGATGGTTGGAGACCGGTTATAAGCAAAACCCCAGGAGAAGGTGGGCTGTCACAAGAAGCCACATCAGCTCAGGTAGGATCTTTCGAGCATGATGAACATGAACATGACGAACTTGAACATGAACATGATGAACATGAAGGGCCCCACCAACTTTATCAAGAACATCCTCAGCAGCAGCAGCAGCAACAAGTCGAGCCTACGCCAACTGAAATAGTACAACCTCCACCACAACAACAATGGGCACAGGAGCAACCATCGCCGTCTATACAACAGCAAATGATGCGTCATCCTCCTCCACCGCCTCAACAACATGCCGTAATCCCGCCACCACCTCAACAACATGCCGTAATCCCTCCACCACCTCAACAACATGCTGTGATCCCTCCACCACCTCAACAACATGCTGTAATCCCTCCACCACCTCAACAACATTCAGTAATACCTCCACCCGCACCAGCCACAGTGAAATTTCCCGACAGTGAAGAAGAACACGAGGACCGACGCCATAATGGACGACTTCGACCACGTCCAGGTCAACAAGGACGTTTTGATAGAGCCAAGTACATGGTAAGACCAGCTGCTCCTCCAATTGTGATGAGAAGACGACCTCATTCCGGCGGACCATTTCCTCCTCCACCTCCCGGACACAATACAAGACCGCCACCTCCCCCAGGACATAATCCAAGACAAGGACCTCCTCCCCCACATCAGAGACCACCACCACCACAAATGATGCAGCAGGCAGCATCACAACAGAATCCACAATACGCAGAACATCCTCCTTCACAACCTCCACAACAAGGCAGACCACCACCACCACCTCATCCAGCAATCAACAGAAACTTTCACGTGAGACCGAATAATCCCATGAGAAGATTTAACTTTGGAGGTGGAGGTGGTCCACCTCAAGCCCAGCCAAGGAGCGGGGGTAATATCAAGTGGCCAACTGACGATGGGGAGGTGAGCAGAGGAGATAGCAATACTAGTAGTCAGCAGCAAAATATTGAAGGAGCGCAGTCAGAGGTAAGCATTAACAAAAGACGGAGGAGGAGGAAGAGAGCGGTAATAGCAGCGTAATTGTTATAACATTTAAATTAAATGCATTCTAAAGTAACTTAATATTTATATATTGAAAAATGTGTATCATGAACTTATTTTTTACCTACAACAACTGCAATAAAAATATATATTTTTTGTATGAAAACGAGTCTGAATATTTTTGAATGCGATAAGAAAGTATGCTGAAGTTCCATTTGAGTGAGCCATGATCGATAAAGAAACACTTCAAAATATTGTTATAATGTACCTATGTCTTTGTAAAATAATTTATTTTTTACACAAACTTATCTTTTTACACTTGAACTGCACATCACAAAAAAAAATATTGCAAGTTTAGACCATACTACAGTATAGTTACCTACATTGCAAAAAGTTACCTTTTATATAAAACTTGTTACAATCTTGTTTTCTGTAAATAATAATTATTATTAGTTGTATAGATGTATTTTCATTCATAAGATAATGTTTATTTTTCTGCAAAATATTTCACACCAGTAGTCTTTCTGTGAATTCATAATATAAATTGAAAAATGAAGCATTTTAACCTGAGAAAGCTCATAAAAATATTATTTAAAACCCGTAAAGCATATTTTAAGACTTGATTATTATAACATTTAAGTTCAATAGTAGATATAATATAAGTAGGTGTAATTATAAATGATTACTTAAGTATTTTAAGATAATATATTATTATTATAATTTTTTTTTTATAAATTATCCTTTACATAAGTTTACGGTTATGATAAGCACAATAAAATGAGGGGTAATCTTTCTTTTTTTATGTAAATACATATATTTTTGTCATCTTCTGTAATTTTTTTAATCAAAAGACGCTTGTAAAAACAATTGTTGTTAAATTGTGAATACACTCTTATCAAAATATTATTATTATAATTATTATATCAAACGGACTTTTGACAATAAAGAGGGGTGCCACCAAGCTATAAAATAAAGAATTTAAAAATGATTTTACTTTTAATTTTAAAAATTAGTAAACATCTAGGTCTTCGTCGTCGTCGTCGTCGTCATCCTCCTCATCTTCACTGGATAGTTCCAGCTTTGGTGGAATATATCTAGCCTGCGTAGCCTTTGGTAGATTGGAAATTTTGATTTTGCAAATCTGAAAAAGTTTTAGAAATTTATTTTATTTATAGAATGAGAAATTACTGTTCTGACTGATCTGAGGTGACATGTATGTTTCAGAGGTTTGTTAATAATATTCACCAATTCGAAGGGCTGTTGTTCCTGACAGATGCCTGTTGGAATATGTGATGTTTTTGGGAAAGACGGAGGAGAAATTTTAGGAGATTGTTTCATTGGAGGAGGTGATATTAATGACTGACTACTTGGTCGATGCAATTTCACCGTCATTTTCAGGCCACAAAATTTTGAAATCGAAACAGTTTCCACCTCATGTGGCGATCTTAGTGGTGATGATACTGGATCTGGTGACGGCGGTGGCGAAGGGGGAGGAGATGGAGGGAAAATGGGTTTAATCTTTAATATTATTGGCGCTCGTTGGAGTGGTTGGGTTCGCGCAGCTTTCCCTCTAGCAAAATTCTTTCTTGGCCTTCCACGGCCTCTTCCAGTCGGTGGCTTCATCCCCTTTTGATTTTTACTACATGTCATAATTCTCGAGGGACGCCGGAATTTGCCATTTCTTCCTCTGGTTGATGATAATCCACGAACTCCCTTCAAAGCAGCAGCGATAGACTTGGAAGCTGTACTGGCGACTCTGGATGATGACTTGTTATAATGAAAGTGTTGGGGGATTACCTTATCGAATAAGGTTAATGCTGAAAATTTTAATTTTATCGGAGGAACAATGGCTTCTTGAATTGCTTCTTGGAATAACGACGTAGTATCTTCTTGTTGAGAAGTCAAGCCTCCCTGGGAACTTGCTTGGGTATCATTCTCCTTTGCTTCTTTCCTAGCTTTCCTTTTCCTCCTTCTTTCTATCTTATCAAGGTACCTTTTCTGCTTTTTAAGATCCTCTGCAGAAACTGGAGGAAGTATAGGTAAACCGTCCGGCTGGAGTTGAAGCTGAAAGCCCTTCATTTGTAGGGTATCCAATTGTTGCAGATTCTTTGAAAAGCGACAAGTCTTCATTTCCTCCAAGGTTTTTCTCAATGTGCAGTCATCATCATTAGTAGAGTGCGGGTTAAGAGTCCGATTAGCAAGTTGCACCTCTTGTACCATCTCATCAATGTTGTACTTTCCTCCAAGAAAGTATTCCAATGTTCCATGTTTCTTCTTACGTGGCATGTCTTCACCATTCAGTTCTTGCAGCAAATAGTTACGATTTTCGTTTAATCTGACTTCCAAGGGTACTGGCATTGATGGGGTTGGAACAAACCTTGTTCTTCGTGGGTTTAACAGATAAAAGGGTAGTTCAGGCTGTGGCTTTCTGGGGGGATCCATATTCAATGGTTAAACCGTGAAAATAACTATTTCGCACACGACGACGCGATAATAAATAATCTACTTTTCTTTACTTTCATTAAATTGATAAAATCCGACTATCACCGTTCAAGACGAGTTTAGAAAGAAGAGCGAGGAATTTAAATACAACAAGAACAATTTATTTTGGACAGATATACTATATTAATTTCATAAAATAATGTGCATAAATACGGTGCATTTACAACACAAATATGCATGCATGCCTGATGCCCAGTGGGAATTTCCCACCTAAACCGCCACCTTTGCCTTGCCTTCCCCCACATCTTACTGATTTGACTCCGTCTGTCTCAGGTCACGTAATAATTTTGTGACCGATTTACAACAACTGACGTTCAAGTACTCTCATGTAACAGCTTCTCAACATGATCTTGTCCTCGTGTCTAAGGTTTCTTTTCTTTTGACCTCACAAAAATAAACTCCGCAATTGTCATCATAGGGCTTTCTACTCATAATTGAAAGGCATCTTCTAAAAAGAAATTAAAGTTCAAAGTACAAAATAAAGAGGTTCGGTCGTATGCAATTCCAACACTCCAAGCTGTGCCGGCCGTCGCGATCCAAAATGTCCACCTCACGACACAACACCGGCTGCTAAAAAGGCATAAAATCAAAAGCAAACAAAGACAAGAACCTAAAAAACATCATCATCATCCGAGTCGGTGCGGAGCTCACATGAGATTTCATGTTATGTTGCTGCAACATCAGCTGAGGAGATCTCCAGTAAAAATCAAGGTCATTCGATGCATGTACTATAAATGATCTTATTTTTTGTAGTCATTAAAGTATTAGTTCAACCTCCTTGTGTACATGTTCCGTCAGCATATAACAATTAATCTGTAAATTTGCTTGTTTGCAGATTAAATACCAAACACTCATTTCATGCATATTTCTTTCATTACATATTATTCTTTCTCACGCACGGTCATTAACAAAGTGTAATTTTGATGAATTTACTACTTTATAACTCTCTGTACTTTGGTCTGCATTTTGTTCATTCATGATCTTCATTTCACAACTTGTGCTTGAGGTTTTCAAAGTGTTTTTATAATCGTGAATCTCTACACACAGCAGTTATTCATCAGCCTATCTTTGTGGATGCCATCGTGCGCTCGTCGTAATCAGTTTCATTTGCACTCTAAAAACCTTTCCAAGGACCCTCAGACGCCCGAGAATCTTAAAAAAATTCTTCAACAAAAAAACCCACAAATTCCTCGACCTGTCCCTTCATATTATTTACTCGACTTGTATTCCTATCCGGAGCCAATGATGACTTCAACGGAACTGGCACCGAATCAGCAGAATATTAATAACTCATCAGAAGCTTTGAAACCTTTATCGAAAACAACGGATTTGGAACTTCTTACCAAAGAAAAATGTTTCTCAGGTCATCAGTCAATCTACAGGCATTACAGTCACGAGACAAAGTGCAACATGAAGTTTTCCGTGTACGTTCCCACGCATGTGGAAAATGAAGAAAAGTTTCATGTTCTGTTCTTCCTATCTGGAGTAATGTGCAATGAGCAAAACTTCATTTTTAAAACGGGGTTTCAACGGTATGCTAGTGAGCAGAGGATTATTAGTGGAGGCCGTAAGGACAAATTTTCCGACCACGGGAAAATTTGGAGTGTGCGGACACAGGTTCAAAATGTTTTTTACACTATTAATTTTATATCCTTTCCTTGAAATTAAATTTTATTTCTATTATTATTTCGTTTTGCAGCATGGGCGGAAATGGTGCTATAGTGTGCGCTCTACGAAATCCCAGCCTATTTCAAACCTTGTCGGTATTAGCCCC
>JAHZNC010006234.1:0-16444 GCA_027744095.1 Zhuqinia jingwanae
TTTTCTTGCAGGATAGGCCATGATAACCTAATTCGTCGGCTTCACTACCACATATACAGGTGTGTTTTTGGTATATTTTTTTCCCTAATTAGTATGAAAATAGTTTGTTTTACATCTAATGAAATGATAGTTTTCCTTATCTACTAATGAGACAATTAGTTTAATTCATACAAGTAATAATAACTACAGGTAATGTTTGCTTTGGAGGTTTGTATCTTTAAAAAAAACTATTGGTAAAATCTAAAAGCACTGTTTTATTGATAGTTAAAATTAGTTGAGTATGGTTGTAACGAAAATGGTAAAATGACAGTTTTAATATTTTTTGTAGCCAATTTTTGTATAAACATTCTATAACCCAATTTTTCATTTTGTACGACATTTTTAGGCAGACACAGCAAATCAACCTGAAGCAACAGTCAAGAGAAACTGAAGCTCAGATTTTCCAGCAGCCATAAATAAATTCACATCTTACGGATTTAATTTTGTAAGCATAATAGACTTGTTTGATTTTTTTTTAAATCTTCTGTTTTCTACAGAAAAATGTAAAAGTAGAGCAGCTGAACCATGACGAGTATGACGAGTTACCTCCACTCCCAGAAAGACAAACATGGGGTTCCAAAGTTGTCTTCTTGCTAACATTGGTTGGTTAAGCAGTGGGGTTCGGTAATATTTGGGTAAGACGGTTAACTTTGCTTTATCGACACACAAATTATATAGACTTGGGTAATTTATTACTATAATAACTTGTAATTTTTGTTTTTAACTAATTAATTGTAGCGCTTTCCATATCAGGTGCGAGACGGGGGTGGTCTGGCATTTATGCTGCCATATTGTATTATGTTGACGGTGCTAGGAATCCCAATATTTTTTCTCGAGCTTTCCGTTGGACAGAGAAGAAGAAAAGGGTCAATTTACGCTTGGGACGAAGTTAGGTACTTTAAAAAAAATGAAGGATGCATATATTATATAGATCGGGGTTGAGTAGAACTTTTCGGGTGACAGGAATTTTTAAATAAAAATATACAAAGTATTTGTAATGTAAGTTCCGTCAAGATGGATTATTTGTACTTACACATTTTATCTACTAGCCCAGGGTTTGGAGGCATTGGAATTTCTTGTGGATGGCTATGCTTTATGGTTGGGCTGTACTACAACACTTTAATTTCCTACTGCGTTTCATATTTTATAGATGTAAATTTTCTTAATCCATATGCAATCTTTAAGATTTTAAATTCCATCTACGCTTAGCATTTGAAAAGTTTAGTAAAATAATTATGTGGGATTTATTTCCGAATCAGTCTTTCCAATTCCAAAGTCCTCTGCCATGGACAAACTGCACAACTGCCAGCGAGGGAGTGAAAGGAGGAAAGATAGAATGCCAGGAACTAAGGAATTTTGCAAAGCAGCAAAATACTACTGGTTCCGACGAACCCTGGACATATCCGAAGGATTTGAACAACCCGGCAATTACAGTTGGTAGTTGTTCCTATACGAAATAATAGTGTGGGTAACCATTTTCGCCATTCTTTTTAAGGGTACCAAGTCAGTGGCGGTTCTAGTTGCCTTCTTTCTTGGAAATCTTTGTATTGAGCCAAAAAAAAGCATGGTTGGGAGCTACAGGCTGGTTATACCTGATGTAAGTTATTTTATTTTATTGCACCTACCAATCTGATAAAGTAAAAAAATTAAGTAACATATTGGTCGATTGTAAATGAATTAGTGGTCTTACTTGGTTAAACCACTGACCTGGTTGAAGGCTGGAAGCCAAATCTTTTTCTCGTTGAGTTTAGCTGACGGATCGACGGATGTCTTGTCGTGTATGCGTCATTTTGTAAAACGAGAAATAATTGCTACAAGGATGCTACTTACATATAAGCCTCATTAACTGTGCAACGTCCGTTTTCGATGGCTTGGTGGTGTTTCCCATGATTGGTAGTAATGCATATAAAGCCAACAAAATGAAAAATCAACCATCAGTACAACAAAGCTTTATCACATTTTAAAATGGCTTGGTACGACAGGTGCTCTTGGTTTTCGCAAATACGAAGAATGCTTTAAGGGCATGCAAAAGGTGTTTCACAAAGCATTGACGAACACAGTCTTGGAAAAGAATTACGACATGTACTTTTTTACGAATGCTACAAGTTCCGGGAAGAAAACGACGTCAATCCGGTCATAATCAGATTTGGTTATGGCGAAATTTCTTCCAAAGATAAACTTACATATTTGGAGCATGCTTTAGAAGATGATAGCTTTAAGAGAATAACCTCCCTAAATGAGATTGGAGATATAACCTCATTTAATTTAATGGACTGCTCAATTGGTGAGCAAGCAACGTCGGTAAGTTGTGCTGACCATTTTTTATTTTCTGTTAACCGCTTACGCTATTATATGTCTTCGTATGTGCTTCCGACTTAAATAACCGGCGGAGGAACTGGATTTATGTTCATGGCATTCACAGAGTTCATAATTACATGCCAGGCGCAAATTTGTGGTCAGCGTTGTTCTTCATCATGCATCTTATGCTGGGGATAGAGTTACAGTTAAGCTATTCATTTACATTGAAAGGATTTTTTTCGCTCAGAATTTTAGACTGACATTTTTATTTTAAAATTATTAAATACGCAGTAACAATAAGATATTCAAATTATAGTTCCGGTTTCGGCAATGTTGAAGGAGTGATATCCGCAATTGAAGATCTGACCCACTGGAAGTGGTTATATGTTTCAAGTGAATAAAAATGTTACAATTACATTTTGCTGATTCATTTGATGTAATGAAGCATTATTATTGAGTATATCATGCTGGCCTGATCCAAATTAAGGTGTCGTTTGTGGTGTAATGATGACCATTGCTCTTATAATTTTCCCATTTGGATGGGGCGCGTATGTGTTGGATCTTATGGATCAATGGTCAGCGAATTGGGCATTACTTTTATTTCTTTACTCGAGTGCTATGCCGTTGGATGGGTTTATGGTCTTGCCAAATAATGTGATTATTTGTTTCATTTCATTTTCGTTTTACGAAAAAACAAAATCTTTAAAGGTGGTTTGATATTGAATGTTGTAGAATCGCATACGATCTTCGACTTATGACAGGAAGTAAACCAAACTTGTTTATCCTAATATGTTGGAAGTACATCGCACCTGCTTGCATAATTTTAATATTTATTGGAACCATATCAGAATTCATTTATTCCTCTGTAAAGTCTGGTGGCATCAAATACACCGTGTTCCAACCCAAGCATAAGGATAGCGTGGACGGCGATCGGGAACTGCCAATGCCAGCTTTTTCACTGGCCATGGGTTTCCTCATGATGATATTTTGTGTCATGTG
Source organism: Zhuqinia jingwanae (assembly GCA_027744095.1). Classification (NCBI taxonomy): domain Eukaryota; kingdom Metazoa; phylum Arthropoda; class Collembola; order Entomobryomorpha; family Paronellidae; genus Zhuqinia; species Zhuqinia jingwanae. Next base: position 3,337 of record JAHZNC010006234.1, read on the forward strand.
GGTGCCCATTCACTATGTACTCAGAAATACCAAGTACAAACTATTTAGACCGCAAGCAGAAGCAGAATTCCCGGAGGAAAAAGAGTTACGCGAAGAGAACAATATTCAAGTAGAACGAGAAGAAGATCAGTTCACAAAAACTGAAAAGGCCATAATGAGAACGCAAAGTCTAATACTAATGAGCCTACAACAACACAGATAAAACAAAGAGCAAAGCTTCCTTGTGATCGCGAACTTGAAATTGATTCATTTAAGTCTTTATCAGTGACAACAATAATAGCTGATTTCCAACCGTAAGACCTTTGTTCACAGTAATTCCATAAATTTTTAGATAGCCAAGAAAACAAATACAGTCATAAACACAAATAATCATTATTACAAAAAAATATTTAAATCAGTATTACAAATAACTATATATAAATATCTGAGCGATGTTCAATTAGATACTTTTTTACCGCATCATCAAAACATGCTGACGAAGTTTCTTCAACTTTAAAATTCTTCTTTTCATTCAAAAACTTGTTCCATTCGTTAATACAATTCCATTTCACAGAATTTTAATAACTTGTTGATGCATGAACACATACCTCCAGTTTTTTTCGGTCTACAGGCAGTCGGAAGTAGTGAAAATTATACTGGAAAATTGAGTGGGATATAAAAATCCACAAGTAAAAACTCAGATGATTATTGAGCATAGATCCTCAGAGTTTCAGTAGTGAGTCTCATTTTATCATAAACTCTGAATGCGCAATGGCCTTGCTGACCTTTACAAAAAAACTTTGAGAATTGAGTACAAAGAGGTGATTGATTGGACTGTATACGTGTGCATGTCTGGTTGGGATGAGTGCATTGGTACATGAGGCATGAGTGGCATTTAAGTGTCGTTGTCACTTTCATCTAAAACTGGTTTTTGATTTGCTGTGAGAGTTCGAGAAAGAGAGGCTTATAAAGTTTCCCTTTGCTTGATGAATGATTTTTTTTGCATGGCCTGATGTATTTTATCAGCAAAAAGAGACATTCATTTAGTGGCATTCGTTATCAGGAGACGACATCAATAATTACGCGATTTTTTTTTGCTCGTATTTACGTGCCATTGAACTTTAAGATATATATGTCCGTTTAAAAATTTATTTGAAACAAAACACACGTCCCTACATATACAATGCATACATATTATAAATACCTACCTACATATTTATGTAATAGATTAGGTAATAATGATAGCATCATAACTTATCCAATTATTTTACGTGTTTGAAACATAATAGCATCATCAATTCAACACATTTAACGATTAATTCATAAAGTTTCTCCCGTGTCTGGTGGTGGAGTGGACACGTTATCAAAGCCAATGTTGTTATCCTGTAAGAAAATCAAAACCAATGTGTAATTGTGTACTTTAAGCAACTGCATGAATGTGAATAAGATTGTTAGATATATTTTTTTTTCTCTGAATGACGGCGGAAACACTGCAACCTTCAAACTTGGCAGAGGAGTTTCAAACTGTGGTTGAATCAACTTGAGAGGTCCCTTTTTAGTCCTCAGATCCTCATAAGCTTGCACAATTTCCGGTAGCAAATTGCTATTCAAGCTGTACAGCTTTTGGTCAATCAGTCTTTGCGGCTCAATTACTCCCAAGTTGTTTGCACTCCCGGGCATTATAAAGTCATCACTTTCCTGGAGACAAACCCTCAGCTTGTGCGCCCCATCAACAGTATCAGGTATCATGTTGTACTCTGTCAACTCCCCGTCGTCAATGTCTGCCGGATCCACAGAGAGATGGTCGGATGTGGAGAGGACGGTGAGGAAAAAGTCGAGCAGCTTCAGGTTTTCCTCCATCTCAATATACTTTTCCGTAAAAGCGTGTCCACTTCCAAAAACTATCAACTTTCCTCGACTATTGGGCGCATAGTAAATAGCACCAATGGGACGACCCACGGGATAACTAGTAGCTCCACTTGAAATTATGGGCAGGGCTGGTTTGGATACGTTCAGGGAACAACCGTGAGGGTACAAAAGACTCAAATTCTCTTCTTCGCCGTGAAGCATGGCCTCCAGTAAAATGGGGCAGATGAGGGAATTGGGAATGAGGCACTCTTTGGGGTGGCCATACTTGTGGTAGACAGTGCGAATTACACAATCTAAAAAATTTACATTATTTGCAAACTTTAAAACTGTTGAGATGAAACTAAAACCACGTATATAGATAGATAAAGTAAATTATGATCATTATGAATACAAATTTAATTATCTGTGACCTTTGACAATGGAAATCCCAAAGTTTTGCGTGAATGCGTTATAGTAGTGACTAGCGGAACAGGCCTCAGCAAGCACCAGCACAGATCCTCCTTGAATTTCGACATAGTTTTTGAGCAGGTTAACTTCGTGGACGCTGAGAGGTGCCTTGGAACCTGCAATAACGACCATTTTGGTGAAGGAGAGCACATCCTCCATCAACTCATCTTTCAATCTATACAGAAAGACAGAATTTTTTTTAAAAGAAGGAATAAAAAAAAGTAAATCAAATATATGATGGTTTTACTAGCTTACTGAATAACTTTATGAACTCTGCTCTTAATCCTCTTATGAAAAGTTTTGAAATTGTCCCCCAAACGGAATGTCTCATTTTTTGAAGCAAAAAATACACAAGCCGGTTCCATCATCATTTGACTCGCCTTTCCAGTCGGAAAATCCACAGGAATCTTTGAAGAAGGAAGACCTCCTCCGAGTCCACCACTAGTGGAGGAGGTACTCCCAAGGCTGGTATTAGATTTGGGGTACTGGGGTAGGCCGTCGTTGTAATTAATGTAGTAGCCAGGATCGTCCATGGTTTTGAAGGAGGCAAATATATTTGTTTTAAATGTTTACAAAGTTGGTTAAATTAGGGTAAATTCATTACTTCACTCCAAAATCTTAAACTTTAGTGTAAAACACTTTATGGGGATGCAAGTTCAATAGGAAACCCAAACCCTACTCTTAATGCTATTATGTAACGTATCCATAAGGATTAATGTATATTCTACAATTTTCCCATCTTTTGCGTCTCACGGAAGGTGTCACGTTTAATCCTATTCAAGCACCTACGCAAAAGTGCAAAATCGATGCATACTACCGGAAATGCACTTTAGGTATATTTTCTTCCAGACGCAGATGCAGATCGCTATATAATTTCGTCTTATATTTGCAGCTCATATTATGCATTAAGGCACACATTGTAGCATGTAAAAACAATGCGATGTAAAACATGTTATTGTGGTGCAGTATTTATATACTTTATATGTACTTACCTCTTGCGTAACAGTTGGAGAGGGTAAGGGCGCAGGGATTGGAGCCATGCTGAGATTTGAGAATGACTCAACTATATAACTACACTTGATAAATTTTACTGTTTTTTCATTCAAATTATTTCTGTTTCAGTACATATGATATTTAACAGATTTGAACATTTTTAATCATATTTTTTGTATCTCAAAATTCTATTCTCTGCGTAATATTTTATTTGCTCTTTATCTCTTTTGAAAACGCAATAGTTTCTTATAGACTGAATTATTTGGGTCAGCTGAAGGTGAAAATTGGGGATTGATACCTATATTCATATTGTACATACCTTTGTGAAAATTTAGTTTTCGTCTCCATCTTCAGCATAAATGGAATTAGTGGTAGAGTAATCCGGGTAGCTTCGGTGGCAGTGGAGGTGGTGTATACGACGTTGCTAGCAAAGTATCCATGCAAAACAAAAATGTTGGTTGGGAAGAGCGACACGCTAGTCTTGTGTCACTGCAGTCTTGGGGCATCTTGAGACCGACAAAGCAACGACCGTACCAGAATTACTTCTCCAGTACTAGTTGATGATTTACCTAGAACTAAAAGAAGATGCTCCATTTATCAATACCTATCTGTTAGAAATCTACATAGCAAAAAATCGGAAAACCGGTTATCCTCTTTAAAACTTATACGCCTTGCAGGAAAGTGGAACTAGAACTGCTCCATAAGTCTCTGTATCATCTTCTTTTCTTACTTCCAGTGAAGTAAGTATAATTTGCAGTTTTGTTGAAGATGGGCTTAATTTTCTTGGATGTTATACAATAATAATAAGCTGCTTTCGTGTTTTTCAAATATTCATTGACTTTTTTTCTCTCTGTATTTTGCTTTCAGCAAATACATTTTTTGTTCGTCCAGTATTGATGGTGTTATGTACTAACCGAAAAACACCTCAAAGGAATATTTTTCACTGATACATTTTTCAAAACAGATTGCGACGCACTTTTACAAGTTTAGTTAATACAAAGAAGTATTAGTTATTGTTTGTTGAACAAGAACATGTTGCAAAAAAATGAAGATGATACTACCCAAATCGTGAAATGATTTGCATTCATTTGAAATTGGATCATTGCATGCATATAAATACCATATTATATGCTATTACAATAGATTTGGCGAAAATATAATGATGACCTTGAAAGTTTAGCTACCTGCCACATGGAAAATAAAAAATAAATTATGCAATTTGAAATCTAAAGCCTCTGGTGTGAGCAATTTTTTTATTTAGAAATTAGAGCATGTGGAATGACCATGGCATGTAGAAACGAGCCAAATTGTGGTGAGAATCAGAGGAATGATTTATGTTTAGCTGAAAAATGAATTAAGCAAAATTTGGTACGTTATACATATCTTCGGGAACAATTTATATTTTTATCCAATAACCTCCGGAAGGCATTGTAATAAAGCTGTGCATAAATGTATAACCCATTCCACTTGTTTTAACTGGTTTTTTAACGTTCTCCTCTTCACTGTCTATCTTCGAGGGATTATTACTCATGTCAAAAAATGTCTTCATTCTGAATGCTTCATAAAATGCTTCCGCATATATTATTTATTCATCAAAAACGTACATACAACATTGAGGGTTTGATAATTATTTTTTATGAAATAATTTGTTATGATCTCTATCACTTAATAATTATTACAGTAATTAAATTGCTATAATTGAGCTACACCCACATCAAACACCAATCCTTGCATTTTAAATAACAGTCCCGTCTATTTTAAGAAAATTGACATTACAATAATTAACTTTACATCAGCAGAATATTAAAGTATACTCGCATTTTTTGGTATTATATTTTTACTAAACTACGATGCTCCAGAATGATCGAAACAAAAAGCCATAAAGGTACATGTAAATGAAAGCATGTAATTACAAATTTTTTTTACAATGAAACCATATTTACTTCAATCTCTTATCCAAGACTGCAAATTAGTATGCCTTGTGCCAACTTGTATGTACTGGCAGGTGAAGATGAGCAGTAGGATGAATGGAAATATGGTATTATGCCTTCCGGCAGTTCAGTATTGTCCACTGGAAAAAGCGAACCACTTTTTGTCCATGATCATAATATAAATATGTGTATAGTTTTAGTTTATATTCAGTCCAGACAGGTTTTTATGCTTTAATTGAACCTATATACAATCCCATGATGTCCCATATTAATTTTCTATTAAATATTCCAACATTGCAAATTAGCCAGTTTTTTTCTTCTGGTCCTTTCTTCTTTTGATATGTGATTGAGATTTTGATGTTTTATATGATAGCCATATTATAAGATCACGAAGAAGATGAGCTCAAGATTTGTTTATATTAATTTTTTGCATTATGTGTACCTGTCGTATGTCCATATTACACCGCTCCCATCAACATCCAACCAGTCATCTCAATTGATAATATTGCTCATCTTCACTTGTTTTTTTCAGCATATCAATTGGTTTGTGTGTACCTGTGTGTTGTTCTCTTGTTGTCAACAAGTAGGCTTTCGCTTTGTCATGCTCATAATGCGATTTTCCATCAGCGTCACAAAATACAAATGTATTTATTATCGTACCTCTTTTATTTATTTATTTATTTATAAATGAGTGTGATTTTCAAACGAGTATAACGAGCAGGTCGTGTCTTGATTTGAATTTGATTTCTTTTTTTTTAGCTACCATCAATTTAGGTTTACCTACATAGTTGGCTATGGTATAACACTAATCATATAAAAGGGTTAAGCGCTATATAAGAAGATATACAACAAACAGGGAGATACATAATATTACATGTAATATAGTTGACGATTTTTGTGTATTTTTTATATTTTCTTCCATTATCAAGGCTATAATACCACTCCAACAAAGGCCAACGTGTTTGATCCTTTCATATGCATAAATTATGGAGATGTTATGTAGTAAATGCCAAATGCATTATTACTTCCAATAATTTAATGATTGCATACAAAAAAAAAACTAGTATTTGTTTTTAGCTTTGGATGAGCACATAGAGCGCGCATAACAAAAGGATTACAATTCCAGATCAACACTTTTTTTACAACTTCCAACCTTCCAAAACCTATCATCATTTTTCAATCTTACCTCACCTGCCATCCATAGGGATTCCAAGTATTAAATGAAAAAAATATCTCTGGAGAAAAATATTTATAATACCTTTTTTTGTGTATTTACTTTAAGTAGTTTCCCATACAATGCATGACTAAACTAAGAACCTATATTGCACGCACATGCAAGAATGTACATAATTTATTTGGCATCCTGTGAAAAAGGCCAAGGAACTTTTTGGTGAACATGATTAAAAAGATAGGAAGGAACAACAGCACGATTCTTCCTGTGAAAATCCTCCTGAGGCGACTTCCTGCCTGTCTTCATCAGTTTTGTTGACACTCATCTACTAAAAAGAATATACGACCATATATACCGCTACCGAAAAATCAAATATTGGAGTGGCTTGTTTGCTCGCCTTACATTCACAAAGGTAACGAAAAAAAAAATTCTATTTTTAACTTTAACCAGAACATACATAATAAATAATAATATATTCACAATCAGCGGAGGAGGGTGCAATGTTCCATTATTATTGCATTTTATGACTTTTATTTCATCTGAACAATGCCAATGCAAACATCATTCATTATTATTATGATTAGCATTTCTCGTCAAGAAGAACAAGAGGACCACACGACGACAACGGCCAAAAAAAGACGCAATAAAAAACGCTTAATCATCCTCGCCAGCTTTTATTTTTTTCCATTTGATGATGATGATGATTTTCATCATTACAAAATTCGGATTATAGACAAATGGAGATTGTAGGCAGAAGATGAAGATGATGTGCCTATCATTATTGTTTGGTAGTGATTATTCCACCTTTGCTGCTGTTGTCTGCAAAGAAAAAAGGGTTTGGAGCTGCAATAAGATGAGATGACTAATAAAAAGACACCCTGGTTCTCTGCTCTCTCTCTGATGTACATAGCAGGTGTGTTTTGTGATTCCTGTGTTTAGACAAGAAGACAAAGAGAGAGAGAAAAAGCAATCCATGTCATGTTCATGTTCACATTGTATGAAATGGCGCATCTTCCTTGAAGAAAACAAAAAATGCCTTTTTAGTATGGAGAGTGGTGATGATGACGAAAATGATAATTTATATTGAATTGGGGATGATCACATCACTATAATCATCATCATCATCACCAGCGTGGTAAAAACACGATGTACGTATTATCCGACTATTTATATGTATACATTGCGAGGTGGCAGCCCATATTTTAAAAAATTGGCTCATGTCTCTGGTGCCAGCCTAGCAAAAAGACAAGTTTTTCCACCAGTTAGTGATCGGGTGTCCAACCGAAAACGTCTGGAACAAGTTGATCAGGAATATTCAATACACAAATCAATTCACACACCACAATACTGAGTCTTGCAGCGAGAAATCCTTTTGAACCAACAATTATTACGCATTGGAGAAAACATAAGAATGGGTGCATTTTGGCTACTTTCGGTAAGAATACAAAGTAATTAATCATATTCTTTTAATTGACGTATGCAGTATGCAGATCAATACGTATTGGTAATTATTATTGCCATATGATTTGATTGTTGCTCTTGTGTGTATCCTGATTGTTTACTGCATATAACACAGTCCATTTGCTCCAATCGTAATTGACATTTCCAAAGGTCAAAATTAAAGGAAAAAATATACGAATAATAATTTTTTTCCATGAGATTTGTATGGAGTGGTTTGATAAAGAATTGCATAATGGAAATAAAAAAATGTAGTATGATTGTTGGAACTGTGTGGTAGATGAGATGGTGATTATGATATCTCATGAAGGAGGCTTACCTTCATCTTGTTGACATCTCTTAATCTCGAAGATGCAGACGCTCTCTCGCAAATTTTCCAATGCCAACAAGTTTATCACCAACGCAGTTGGTTTGTTGGTGAGTCTATTATATACTTGCATTGTTTGTCTAGTTTGTTCAACAAACAGAAATAACCTAAAGCGTGCTGCATATAAAAAACATTATTTTATGGAGTGGAAATATAGAATTAGAGTGGATACAGAAACAGTATGGAATTGATTTGGAATCGAAATGAATGGTAGTGTGTGTGTGTGTTGTATAATGAACTGGTGAGCAGTATTGGACAGTGGGCATCGTCCTCTATTGTTATCATGATCAGTACTACCATGTCCACTCCATATAGCGTCATCAAAAGATGACATAATGAAAATGAACAGCAAGTACGTTAAGGTCATACATACGTTAATAGTATATGGCGCCGTAATAAAAAGCAACCAAAATTATGACACTGCAAAACGGCAAGCATATCTTTTTTCTTCTGCTCTGGGTACTTGGTTTTAATTTGATTTCAGTCCTTTTTGGTCATTTAAATTTAATTTACGTCTTTGGTGCAAAATTTTGTTTTGGAACAGTCATCATATTGCGTAAAAGTACGCATTTCCGTATCCGGTCTATCATTTAAAATCAAGTTTTCCAGTACTTTTTGATATTTAAAGTAACCAACGCCCACTCATTGTATTGCATAACAACACAACAGGTAATATGGGTGTAGTTATTGACTACCGGATGTTGTGCGTGCTTAAAAGCTTAAAACAAGGTGACAAAATCAGTACACTTTCATAATATTCCCACACCATTTTTTTATTTTGCCACAACGGTTTCCTTTTTTTTCGTAAACAATGCAAGATTTTTTTTTCTGAGCAAGGACAGTCGTGCAGTGCAGCTTGTAATGATGATGCAATATGGAAAAAAAATGTAAGATTTTATGGAGAATCTCATCAAATTATAAACGGTACAAACCCTTTCACATTATTATGCATATATATATATACCTACAACTAAAGGGAGAACATGTTGGCGGCATGCATATGATTAAGAGATAACAATGCATTTGGATTACGCGTTTACCAATGTGTTCGTTGGTGTTAATGGCTAAAAAAATGTATAAAGGTTGCATTTTCGCGTTCTTCCACAAGGACTGATTGTTTACCACCACACAAAATCCACAAATATAACAAACAATATAATAATAATAACAACAATCCTCCTCACCTCATATATACAGATTCTACTATACGCAAAATAATAGTAATAATAAAATAAGCGTCTTGAATCACATATATTGAATGTATGTATGTATGTACACGCATGTGTAACATGTATAATCTCTTACTTCTGCGAAGACCTTTTAGAAGATTGCTGTTTTTGCTTTATTTTTTACCTTGGCTATGGCCAAGGTCTGCTAAGTACAAAAATTAAGGCAAAATGTACTCCAACCAAGAAGAAAACGCCAAAAGCATTTGCTCACTCCTTAACTACTATATACACATATGTGTGAATTTATAGTAATATATACCGATTATATTTTGGCGTTCGTTCTGCCAAAGTTTCCTTGATTGTTTGTGCCGCTGCTGGTGTTGATATGAAAAATAAGAAATATGCAACTAGCAGCAGCGGCATATATACTTATATATCACACTACTTCAACAATACAGCAGTATATTAATATTAAGCTTCTTTAATGCAAAGCTACATACATATATAATATGATATGCACAGTTGTAGTGATAAACTATATCGCCATCGTCATCATGCTTATCATCATCATCACATCATCAATGGTGTGTACTACTATGCGTAGTTCGCACGATAGTTAAAAAAATATGTATTTTCATGCTTAATGACTGCCATTGCTGACATTGCAGTACATTTCCGTATGGGTCGTTGGGACTTGAATCAAGTCTTCTGATTCCTTCTATTTCTTCTTCTTCTTCTTCTTCATAGATTCATATTCGAGGCGAGTTTTTATTACATTGTTGGTCTTGGTAAATACAGCATAGCCATAAAATGTGCAGTGATTTAAAAACATTTGTAAGATGTCATCTGCATCTCTTCTTTTTGCAACTTTCCTCCCCTTCCGCACAAACATTATTAGTATTGCTGTGATGGTAGTAGGGAAAGAATTTGCATTGAATGAAAAAGAAGCATCTTCTTTCATATAACGGTGTGGTTGTCGAGAGTAATAATAATGGTGAAACCAAGCGCATTAAGTAGCTCATCATCATCTTCCTTCACGCACCATCCTACCTACCTACTAACACAGTTTTACAATCTCTCAAAGAAAATGTATTAAAGGGTTAAATGGCAACTGCAGCTCAGCACTGAACTTGTTTTTAAAGAAGAAGAAGAGTAACGTTCTGTTAGAAAGTTTGGGTTGTCAGTTGCACAGTAACTCTCGTCTACGGTGACGTAGACAGGAAGACAAGTTTTTTTTTTACAGAGGAAGAGATGTAGATATAGTCAATATAAGCAAATCACGATTTAAATCACAGACACTCTTGAATTAGAAACAGCGTGTAAGTGAGTGGGTCAAGTTTTATACAGTTTTTTTTTACACTGACGAAAGTTACATTTCGACAGTGATTTTAGTAATCCGATTTTTTGGATTTTTTTTTGTGCAGTGAATTTCCCTTTTGAGAAATTCTATCTGACGAATTTAACAATACTTTTACTTTTGCAACTTTGCCAACTCAAGAAAATTTCAATTACATCCTGGATTACTGAATAAAAAAGGACAATAAACTCCAACTGACTCTGACAAAAAAAATCAACAGGGTTTTATTAATTAGCTACACTGAAAATTTGCATAATACATTATCGGTGTCGTTGTGCTGGGTTGTTATTTACCCACAACGAGTTCTTCATGTAAAACCGACATTGTTTATTCTGTTGAGCTGTTAATGAACCGAATGTTCCCCCGCTGCGGTGATTCATTGTTTATGCATGTCTGTAAAATGACTTTGGTTTCATGTAAATCATTACGACATGAAGTGTGTGGCAGCTAGAAGCATCATAATGTGAAAATCGGATAAGTGTTCAAATTGTCATTGTCAATGTGGTTTTAAGACCAATAGATTGAGTGCCAATGTAAAATGTTAGATTCGGAAATAATGTTGACATTATCACTTAATCATAATAACTGTCACTTCAATTGTTATCACCCAACTCTATTATTATTATTATTATTATTAATGTTACATTCCGTTAATTGTTTACGAATACAATATTAACCCGGAAGTAGTGAGCCAAGTGCGTTTACTGAGTTTTTGTAATAAATGTGAGGTCAATGGCTCTGATATCCCTGGAGTTCGACTTTTTCGTAAAGAGTTGCCGGCATCTTATCGGGATTCTTGCATGGACTTGGGCCATCTTTGTCTTCTGTTTGAGTTATATTGGGCGAAGCAACTCATACAACAATAACGATCACTACTACCTCAACAATAATAATGACCAACAACCCTCACTGTATCGAACTGTTTTTATCCCTGTTTTGAAGGTGTTGCTTGTAGCACCTTCCGCAAGTTTAGCGGGACCCGTTCCAACATCCTCAACAAATGCTGCCGCCACCGGTTCAGGACCGGTACCAGCAACAGGGGCAGCCGCAGGTCATCCTGTGGTTATCCCCTGGGGACCAGGACTTGCCGGTGGACCAGCTCAAGGAACCCCACTAGGTGGATTCATTTACTGTGCGGGATGTAGTGGATTCAACCCATCACAGCTCATCATTCCAGCAAATGTACCTTTTAACAAGGCGTTGTCAGCGTCTGGTGTCCTTCCTCCTCCAATTGCCAAAGCTCGTGACGGAACGGAGCAACAGTGGAATGGCCTCGGAGGATTAAACGCACAAGAGCCCGGAAAGGGACAAAAGATTTGGGATGACGGAAGCATTCCAGTTCAACAAATGGCCTTGCACGATGATGGCCGTTACAGGTAACTAGCCATATATACATATCTATACCTAATTAGATTGTTAAATTGCATATTGGACATACATATATCATGGCATGAAACATGTCCAAAACAAGTTAAAGAAACAATCAATATTTAATCAACCAATTTGTAGTAATATTATAGCTATCCTCTAAGGAATTGGTGTCGAGGTTTTAGATTGTTGAGTTCTTCTTCCTCCCGCAATTGTCTTATCCCATTTCCAATGCCTTTTTAACACAACTTAAGCCATGGTTTATCTAATTTGCCGTGTAACATGCATATATTAATTTCTGTCATTGTCTCTCTTCATTAAATTCATTGCCAGTATGCGTACTAACACTCTAGTCATTTATCAATTTTGTCTATACAACACGATTATTATATTATAATAATGAAATACACAAAAAAAAATTCATTGTTGACACATAGGCTCAAGCAAAGACGAAAAATATACGACCATTTTAACAATTGAATAAACTATTTTATTGTTAGATTTTAGCCTTTTTGACTTTCAATGCTAAAGGATTGCAAACAAACAAAAAGAACGAAAAAAAATCATTGAAATTAAAACAAAGTAATTGTGGTTATCACGTTTTGTTTGAGCGGTGCTTCGTCTCATCTTTTTCACACAGATATAAAACATGAAAGATCGTATAACTCTTGTCTTGTCATGCTCATCTTGATTGAACGAGCATCAGATATAAGGAGTCAAGCAATTATAGTGAAGCAAACATTTTTGTTAGAGAGAGAGAGAGGGGGGGGATCATCCAACCATAAAACGCAAAGTCAGCTAGCTAATGTAAAAACATATATTGTACCACACGTATTGTACTGCTGTGGAAGAAGACAAACAATTGACATTTGAGGAGATTAAACAATGCCAAAGGAAGCTATAGGTGTAAGCAATGAAGCCTGCCCAAGTGAAGCATGCAGTAGTCGTAGTGAGTGGAAGGAAGGTCAATTGCCCCGTATTTCACTGTCATCATAACAT
>JAHZNC010006235.1:0-34334 GCA_027744095.1 Zhuqinia jingwanae
AACGGGTCCGAGTTAACACGCGGGAGTGGTACCATTGAACTCCCCTCGTTAAGGGCTTTCGATTGACATATATCTCGACCAATTCTGCGAGGGGGGGGTTTGCGTAACATTGACCGTAGTTTGTTAGGATTCCTATTATTTTGCTGACAAGCTCCAAAATAATTAATTTTTCATAATAGGGTAGTTTTCGTTAGTATCGGAAATTCGGAAGCTTTTATTCGTGACACCTCGTGAAGTGCACTAGGACTTCGAGTCTCCATTTGAGACTCTCAAATGAATTTTAACATGTTATGTCCTGCTCATTCATAGAATATCGCTCCTCTTATTTAATTCAGACCTTGCGTTGGGTTGTACGTAGGTGCAAATCGGGAAGTAAATTTAACTTTCGGGGAAATAAAACAAGTCAGCTACAAACTATCGTACATATTAATTAATAAATGTAAATACAATAGATAACACACTCATAAAATAAAAGTGCATTTTCATCAGAGCAATTGAAAATGCGCAAGAGTGATAACACTAATTATACTTGAACAAAATTAAAAGTAATGTGAAAATTATCTTTTAATTTGCATAATATATTGAACGAAACATTCGAATTTTTCCAAGGTTCCAAGAAATCTCTCTTGGACAAATCGCATTTCCGTGGGTTAAATGTTGTTTTGTAAGGTTAGTCACTACATTGAAAATACATAGCGGTGTATGGTATTTATCATCCCGACTTTAGTAGTAAGTATATTGTAGGCTTCGGCATTGAAACATAATTTGCGATTGTCTTGATTAAAATCACTTTTCCTTATGTATGTATCTATTGTGTTTTCATGGTAGCGTTCTTTTTCAATGAAACTTCGACATTATATATTGGAATGTGCTTTCTATGACCCATTTTGTTTAATAACAAAGAATTTAAAAAAAGAAACGACGTGGCTTGGTGTATTTTATGCGAAGTGTGTAGAAAGTTAATCTTTGGTTTATAAAGAGTAATTTTATTAAATCAATCAGAGTTGTAGAATTAAAAATTGGTTTAGATTTCAGGAAGTACTGTTTAGGAACACTAGTGGTAATATGGGCAACACAATGGGCAACACCACTCAATCGCAGGGATACACTAGGTGTTCAGACGACGAGGTAACTTTAACAAACTGCATCATTAGCACCATTAATTTATGTAATAGATGTTCCCATATTCAGATTGTATGTGTAGAAAAATTGAAATGTTATTGTACAAATTTATTATGACAGTTAAAAATATGTTCAAAGTTTTAAACTAAAATTTTGTGAGCCAACTAGTGATTGCTGTTTTATTATTTACACATCAATTTATTAGATGGCGCCTATAACGAGAAATAACAAACGCCGTAGGACGTGGTCATCCTCTCTAAAAGTGGCACATGATGTCGTTCAAACCGTTTGGCGAAAAAAACAGAGACAAACGAGTGACGACGAAGAAGAATCTGAAGAGCTGATTGAATTGACTTCTGTCCCAAAGAAACCCATCGGCTTAAAAAAGCTTAGTACCGCCGGGTTCCTAATCAACGGTAGATACCAAGTGCAGGAGGTAGTTGGAAAGGGGTCCTTTGGAATGGTAAATTCATAATTATAGCATTCCTTTCATGTTTTCAGTTGTATCGGTAATAAACTTTATAGCCCATTGTAATTGAAACACCTCATTTAATGGTAATATTTAGGTGCTGAAAGTGACAGACTCTACAAACGGCTCTACCAAGGCATTGAAAGTTAACAAGAATGATAATGGAGCGAGTGACATGATCAAGGAAGCCCAATTCTTGGAGAAATTGAATCAGCTGGGAACTGCAAGTAAGCATCATGTTGGTAAGTACTATGAACAATTGGGGAATTTTTATTTTCACACGTAACATCGCTTGAACTACTACGAAAGTAATTATGTTTTATTTAATTTTTTACATATAAATAATAGTCGAGTTACTCGGAACCTTTGAATGGGGAGGACGTTGTTTCCTTGCGATGGAGTCACTGCCAATGTCACTATCACAGCTCCTTGTGGAACGCGTGACTAATCCACTGAACATGGATGACGTTCGCAACATTTCATATCAGATTTTGGAAGCCCTGGAATATCTTGCTGAGCACAATATAGTCCATTGTGACTTGAAGCCTTCCAATATAATGTTGAAAGATTTGGATACTCTTGAAATCAAAATCATTGATTTCGGAAGCTCTGAACCTTTATCTGCGTTGGTAAGTATCACATCAAGTTGTACAGCAAGCGTATCTTAGTGTACACTGAAATTAATAAAGGTTGATAATTGAAATTTTTATTACATATTCGTTCTCACAGACCAGGTACGTGTACTTCACAACCAGGTACTATCGTTCACCTGAGGTCATGCTTGGATTAAAGTATTCCTACGCAATCGACGTCTGGAGTATGGGATGTATCATGATGGAACTCGCCATTGGGGACGCCCTGTTCAAAGGCGATAATGAGGTATATTTGTTTGTATTTTGAACGTTTTTTTCATAATTAATCAGAGTGGGTATTAAACTTGTATTCATTACGTGTCAATTTTTTACAGTTGGATCAAATGAACCGAATTGTTGAGGTCTTGGGCTTGCCCCCGATTTCTGTAATGCTTCAGAGTACTATGTTTTATAAATATTTTGGTAGAAAGAGTCAAAGTCGACGAAGTGGTTACTTTCCACTCAAAGAGCCCGGCATGGTTTATGCTCCTCCTGGAACGGTATCATTGGAACATTTTTTAAACCCTGACGTTGACGAAGACGCTGAGCAAGATCCAAGAGTATCGTCATCTACTGACGGCATGAGCGAAAAGCGGATGATTGAACTTGCAAAGTTAGTGCTGGTGTACGACGCAACTGAACGGATTACGGCGGCAGCTGCCAAAAACCATGCTCTTTTTCAACCCTTACCTCGTAGGCAAAGAATTGTACGACAACGACACTGCTGCTAGATCCGAAACATTTAAGCACTTCAATCATTAAGAAAGTCGGTAACTTTGAGTATTGAAGTTTTAACGAATTGTTTGTATATTGTAAATTATCAATATACTTTTGTCAGCTTTATTATTGCTCAAATTTTATGTACGAATAGAGTTGTAGTAGTGAATCTAGATGTAATAACAAGATACTTTTGATTCCAATATATGAATTAACATGGATGCATTAGTTTTAACAAGTTGGCTTTGATTTTATGTATTATTTTACCATTAATAGTTATTACTTGAATGTCCAGAATTGTTATACATCTATACGTCATATTTGTGTGGTACATTTTTGCCGTTTGTATGAATATTTCATTTTACGGGGGGATTTTTATTTAAAATAAAGTTTTAAATACAATTATTACTATCATTAAAATTACGTAGTATAGTATCATCAGAATTTATTCACATCCTCCGGGCACACGTAATGTAAAATTCATTTTACTTTGTATATTCTGGATTTGGTTTATGAGGGTTCATTCATGTCTCATTCTTTATAATCTTCCCCTTGAGAAATTTCGGTTTACAACAAGCATGTCCATACTTAAATTTAACTAAGAGAAGATACAACTTGCACTGGATTCGATGTATTACAGTCATTATTGGCCATGACCGACTAACCCAGGTCCTTCATTGTAGTCATTCATGCAAAGTTTTTTTATAGATCATATTATCTAATCAAAGGAGATGGAAATACAAGGAAGTGTAAAGTGTGCGATTACAAGATGACTTCCTTGTGGTGTTCCTATAAGCTCAAAAAGGTCTACTGCAGCAGGTAACTCAATACGAAACAAACATTCCCATGCAATCAACCACATAATATATATCTAGATCTTTACAATTATACGGTGTAGTGAGTGAGTATCTTTTTATACTTTCTCCTTTCAATTAATTTGATTCCACAACGACTACGACTACATAGTAAAACTTTGTATGCTTATAAATAAATTAAGACGTAAACCATTACTATGGTAAATAGGTATATAAAAAGGTTGCAAGTGGTTTAAATTGTAAAAAATGGCAGGCAGTTCACGTTCACACGTTCAACTGGTCAATTTTCTTGCCCACCCAGTAGTTTCTTACTTTTGCTAGCATATCATAGCATGCTAAAATAAACCATGATGAACTATATTGGCGTAGAACAATTTGTCTTTCAGTATTTTACTAATTTCATTTTCCTAATAGATTCAATTTGCATGGGAAGTTATATGTTTTTTTAAAGAAAATACAAAACGTATGAGTTTCGTTTTTCCAAGAAAACCGGTATATCTTTTTAAAAAGGTCACCGTTTGAATTTCCCTTGTTGATTTTCATTTTCCAATTTTTCTTTTCGTTTACAATTTTACATTTCTTACATGTAAAGAGGCATAGATTATCTGAAAGGAATAAGTAACTACGACAACTACTAAGTCTTAGGTTTCATGCATCTTATTATTGTGCTTGTCTTGGCCCAAGACTCTTGGGATATGTTTGTTAATGTGCTCTATGGTGCATATAATCGTCATATTAATAATTAAGCTTTGGTACTCTATTGGATAGGTGATTTCCATTACTGTATAAAAGGTAAATACAGGAAGAAGGAAACATTCAGGTAGCAAAACCAGAAGCAATAAAGCTTCATCTCAACCATGTCTTATGTATCGCATCATGTCATGTATCTCGTATAGGTAATAGGTTGTCTCATTCGTACTCGTTCTTTCTTGTACGTGAAATGTTTTTCTTCTTGACTGATCATGGATGGAGGAGGGTCAAGGACGTCTACTGAGTTAAAGCAAAAGGAGATTTCCATTGTTATGTAAAGTTCGTTGTTTTATTGTTCACAAAAATGCATCTTACTAAAAAAAAGTGATACCGTCCTACATTCCATGTCCTCTTGGTTTGAATGGGATAGCATCACTGTTTCATAACGGGGCATTATGCAGGGAAATAAAAAATTCTCTTGTTCTGGATGTTGTTGCACAAAGCATTAAATTTCTTTCCAACATAACGGTTCAGTATTTTTGTGTTTAAGATAATCCTGTCAACATTTCAAAAGCGTCGCTTATGCAGTAACAACAGTGATTGCAAGTACACTTTTTAAGAGATAAGCTCAACATATTTAAGTACTACTCAAAATATTATGCACTTGTATTTATGAAAACAAAGCATTAAAATGATGTTTGTGAATATATTTGATGCGTTTTATGTGTTCCTTTTATTTTTGGCTCCAGCAGCTTATCAGTCTGTACTGGCTATTTATTATTTTATTAATCCCCATTTGACAATTCCAAGTCTCCAGGCGGAAACATAAAAGTTATTTTGCTGCAACATCGGAACAATGTACATCACATGCAACTTATAGCAGTTAAATCACTCATTCGCCTAACTGTAACAATATCATCTAATTATTAACGGCATTTTCAAAACTGGCATTACACTTTCCGGATTGAAGTCACATAACATATCGAATGTAATCGTTTATAATACCGAATTAATAAGAATGCCCTGTAAACGAACACGTTTCCATAAGGTAAGG
The DNA here is from genome assembly GCA_027744095.1 of Zhuqinia jingwanae. Taxonomy (NCBI): domain Eukaryota; kingdom Metazoa; phylum Arthropoda; class Collembola; order Entomobryomorpha; family Paronellidae; genus Zhuqinia; species Zhuqinia jingwanae. The sequence continues at coordinate 5,500 of JAHZNC010006235.1, forward strand.
AGAGCACTGACACAAAGACACAAATTACCATATGAGCCCTCCCGATTCATGCCTTTATACACCTGCTCCCTTCTCACTTTTAGAAAATGCCGACCTCGACAGAAATTGTAAAAAAGTCCAATCTATCTACTGAATAATTATATAACCGCTGTTAAAAAATGAAACGAACTGAAAATGTATTAAAGACTAGTCGTGTAATACAAGGCCGATAGATACTTTTCACTAAAAGGGCACTTTAATTAATCTTGACGCTTCGAGAAATATAATAAATATGTTAGTTGTTTAAAATATATTATGCGTCATCCCTTTATATATTACTAAACAGACACATTCCATCCTATTTCGATATTTTGTATTTCATCGGGGCATTGTGAGACACTGACTTGCTGATTATTGTTTGTTCCCTTTAATAAGTTTCTTTTGCCGACAATAAATGTGTACTTCCATGACGTGTAAAAAATATTATATTCATCGAATGCGAATGAAAATGGAAATAAAAATGACTTTACAGTCACCGTAATATGCTGTATGAATTTTTAAAATGTAAGTTGCTACTTGTTTAGGTTTATAAATTATATGACAGGTATGTATTTGTTTTTCATGTTTTCGCCCTTTGGTGTCTTAGATTATTACAAAATGTGAATGTAGGATCACAGTAATTTATCATCCCATCATCATATGTTATTGTCGATTTCAATACATTTTCTAGTTCAAGGTCTACTGAAAGTATTTTGATGCTGGTGGTCAGGAGAAGAAACGTAACATTCAATCTACGCTACCACAACAATTAAGGTACTTCAACTTCAAAGTTGTATCGGTTTCCTTATGTTGTGTAGCACAGACTGGGGTTGAGAGGGTAACATACAGACCTACATATTTCCTTTGTAAAAAAAATCCAGAAAGGCGCATTTTATTCCGTCAAGGTAACTCAAAGGGAAAGGGAACACTAGAGTACGAAATATAGGTTTCAGATAAAAAGAAGACTTTATTGTTACTTTCGTTCCGATGGCCCTATTGTGTGATATACATACATAATATACTATATACCTGAGGTAAGCATGCTGCTGGAAAGATGATCCCTTCATACAGGAAATCTTTCAGATGACATTTCTTTGGTGAATGAATTTTTTTTACATCTGTCTTACCTGAGTACCGTGTACGCACTTTCTTGTAATGAAAGATGTGATGTAAAATGAAATCCTTACATGATCTCACTAGAAGCTTGGTAAATGTTGAACACAAAAATGTACATTACAATAAAAATAACAACTTTATGGAACAGGTAAATAAGTTGCCAACGACCGTTGTGGTATGAGCTTGTTGAGTAAATACAGATATGTAGGTATTTTTCATAACCAATTGTCCTGGGAGTGCAGCGTATGTAGCTTTGTGAAGATGCCCACGCCAACAGGTAGCTTGGCTTCATGTTGATTATGATGAAAGGTTGTGGGAGCATACCTTTTTTATATTATTGATGATGCGTATAAAGTATGGATATATATACGGAAGGAATATTAGATTTGTGCTGTTGTAATATGTTAAGGTGCGTTGTTCTTTATATGACAATACTTATTTTGTGTATAGTGCAACCATCATGGGAACTTTTTCTTGGAGAGTGAGACACTGGATGACAAAAGCCGCCAGTTAAGGTGGTAGCTGAACTGACAGGTAGGAGAGTGTTTTCTTATTTCACAAAAAAACCTTCGTGGAGATTGAAGAATAAAAATCGGAGGGTCCTCACAGTTTTCACTCAGTTGTCGCTGAAACCTCTAACGTTTCACTTCAAATTCATAGTGGTTACGTTCCGGTGCACCTTGACGGAAGGAATGAACTGTGTTTTTGTGCATGATATTATACTTGTGTTTTGTTTGGTTAGTGGAGATTTTAGTGATTTATTAACATGGATCTCTTAGTGAGGCTGTTACTTTTAGTAACTTTAATAGGGTGCCTTGCTGCGGAGCAAAATCTAGGAGAAAATAGTTTATTGGATCATCCACTAGAGGAAAAGTCACGATTTAAAAAGTTTCTTAATCTCTTCGGGATTGGTACCACAAAGCAATTCAACCCTAACGAGTATCATGTACCAGAATTTAACCCATATCGGTATCCATGTGCTATATCTACAAGCACAACAACTCCAGCACCCGTAGTCTTATCTCCACTTTTGTGCCCGTTTCCTCCTATGATGCCCACGAATCTTAAACTGCCTCATGAAGGGGGAGAATTTCCTTATCCATCTTTACCACGTCCAGCTGGGGTTGATCAGTTTCCACCACCAGGATCTCTATCACATGAAGGGGGAAATGATACTCCAACACAACACGCTTTCATGCCTGGACTGTATCCACAACCATATCTTCCTCCAGGACAGCAACCACCAATTCTGACACCTTTTCAACCAGGTCAGCATCCATCTTTTCCGTTTCCTGGCCAGTCTGTACCCCACTTTCCTGGTCAAAACATTCCAAATCAACCACCAATCCAAAATTTTCCAAATCCTGTGCAACCAGGTCAAGTCTCAACTGCACCAGGATACCGCCACCCCGGTGTAGGCTTGCCTTCCATACAAAACCCTGAAAAACCAGTGATGGTTGATCCATTGAATCCAGAAAACCCAGAAAAAATAAAGCCTATCATTACAAATCCACTAGATCCGATTAAAGTGAATCCAACTATTTCGGATCCAACAAAACCAATTTTTATTGATCCAGTAGATATAAAGCCATCACAACCCTTACTCGTTGATCCTGCCACCATTCAACCTGGGCAACCACTTATTATAAATCCATTGAATCCTCCTCCATCAGTAACAGTAAACGAATTACCTGCTCCTCCCGTTTTGAATGATCCAAAATCGTTTTCAAAATATCCAGCAATTTCTTCCTTCGGACCGGCGAACGTACTCATCAATCCTGGTTTTCCAGAATTACCACCTCCACAGCCTTCAACCGTACGTCCTATCATCCATCCGAGCAAACCTGGATTTCAAGAAAAACCATTACTACCATCAGGCTCATTTTTTCGACCATCCAACGTGCTAATAAATCCCGGCCTTCCATTGGACCCACCAACAGGAAATCCTCATTTAATGAATCCAGGTTATCCACTAAAACCTAATTTTCCTCCAAGCCCCGGAATTATCCCATCTGGAAATATTCATTTAATACCGTTAATGCCAATTCAAGTTTCTCCAAATAACCCCACTTTCGGAGTAAAACCATTTTTACCTACTCTCCATCCTCCTGCAAGCAATGCTAACAATACATTACCACCTCCTCCAAATTTTGGAAACAACTCACTGCTACCTCCCCCGCCGTTAAACGACACTCCTCCCCTTTTCAACGAACCCATTGCGCAACATCCATTTGATAATAATTTTTTCCCATCTGCCGTTTTGCCAACGCAACCCGGAAATAACTATCCCGTAAACCCAGCCATGGTGGTACCTGAACATACTCGCCCGCCGTGTGGAACTCCCTTCTTGAAACCTTACGTTCCTCCCGGGTTTCATCTTAGTAGTGTTAACCAATTCGTTGGTGTGTCACCAGTACCAAATACACGCTTCAACTTCCCATGCCCCACATTGGACCTTCTTCAAACATTGGATTTCAATATTATGAGGTCCCTCATTATTTCATCAGGGCTGTTCCCCTTGTTTGATCAAACAAGTAAGGATGCGATGCTTATAACTTTCATGCATTTAATGAAGTTTATAAGGTTGTTATAAATCACGAAACAATTGTTCATTGCATGTTTTTTCTATTTTTTCATATTTTACTAGGAAACTACACATTATTTGTGCCATCTGATGCTGCCTTCCGTAGACTACCCAGATGGTTCAGGGATAGTTTGGAAGTTGATAAGAAGCTAAAGAAGGCTCTTTTACTTAACCATTTGGTCAAAGAGGATTTACCATTGTCTTTGTTGGAAAATGAAGAACTCATCTTAAGTGCTCGACCTGGAGGAAATCGTCTTCGTATTAACATTTATCAATCTGACAATACTTACGTAAGTACATTTAACCTCTAGAACACAATTTATTTAATGGGGGAATATAATAGGTTGTTTAGTATTGAGTCTCATATTACCCCCACATGTTGTGCTTGCAGAGAGCCATTACTGTCGACGGTGCTGAAGTTGAGAGAGGAGATATACTCACTACCAATGGCCGTGTTCATATAGTGAACAAGGTGCTTATGCCAAATCTTCCTCGTAATGCAGCCCAATTTCTCAGTGAGAAGCTTGAATTCGAAAGTAATTCAGTTAAAAAAACATAATTTATTTATGATCAAGATCTCATTTGTAACTAATTGTGAGCCTATATGTGTGTGTGCAAATATTTAAGGATGTATTATGATTTAATGTTCTTACGGTTTCATAGGTTTCTGGAATCTGGTCAAACAGGCTGACCTCATTCAAAACTTTCAAGATGCAAGACCATTCACGCTTTTTATTCCTGTAAATGAGGCAGTACTGAAACTGAACGATTCGGCTTTCCTTTCGGACAGAGAGAAACTGAGAAGTAAGACAAAACGACGCCGAGAAATTTTGCTGTCCAATATTATTTTTTGCACGACAAATTAGTAACATATATATAATTGACAATTTTTATATATTTTTCTTTTCAAAGATTTCGTTAACTACCATATGGTCAACGGGACATATTACAGCAATGGACTTATCAATAACGAATTCTTGCTCACAAACTATGAAAAGGAAATAAAAATGCAGGTTACCAGTGACACTTATGCAAGTAAGTTTGAGTTCATGCAAACAAACCATTAAAGCTATTTTGTACATTTCCTCAACAGTTAGTTAAAACAAAACTACAAATGCTCAATTAATTTAAACCCTAATTTGTAGAAACCCTAAGTGGCATCAACGGAAGGGTCAAGATACTAAAACCCGATATCACCCTTACGAATGGAGTTGCCCATATCATTGACCAATGTATTTCAGAGGAAACTCCGTTCTACGTGTATCCTCAAAGTGATGAATTCAAGAATGAATTTGGTGTATTGAGAAGGAGCTTTAGGGTGACCGGAGAGGAAAAGAATATTGAAAATGCATTCTAGTTAAGTATTTGTTTAGACAGTCATGGTGTCTAACTTTCTATTGTAAAATAAAATACTCGTTTAGTTTAAGTAATGATAATAAGTTTTCCCATAATTTTACATGGTCCAACACAACCATAGAAGGCCAACGATATATGTACTTATATTGCTGTTAAGTGTACGATAATCTATTCTTTCCGACTGAATTTAGCTGGCTAATACTACTAGTATTAATTTTTTTAATGATTTAACATTGTCAAATCATTAATATAAGCAACTTACAAATAATAAAAACTGTTGCAAATCAGTTTAAAAAATGAACAAACCCGGTCAAAAAAAGAATTGCACATATCTTTCTTCAAAAAACATGAAATATAATCAGACTTGATATGTATATTTATTTTATCATATTGTTCTGTTATATATAATGTATGTATGTATATACCCATCTAAAATACATAAGTTTAATATAGTTGTAGTTTGTGAAGTACATACATACTTTTATATCGTTTGGGAATATAACGATAGGTAATAAGTATTGATAATAATAATAATAATAACTGACATAAAACGCGTTCCGTATTATCCTTAAACTACAGTTACAGTTCATATTTTTCTCTAAAAACATTGAAATAAGTTATATCACATTGTAAAAGTTTAGGCGGACATTGTACGTGTGACAGTAATGTAATGATTTAAGATGTTAGCTTAATTTTCAATTTCAATTGTACACAGAATAGAGTATGTAGATATTATAGGTATTTAACATTCAAAGAATACTATGGAATATCATAGACATTTTTTAAAACTAACTGTACACAAAATAACAGTAAGAAATTCCCTTCCAGGCAGCCTTTTGTAAACTACCAAATACCAACACTACCCCATGTTGAATTGTTTAGTTTAGTAATTTAATTCAACATTTTTATATGGCTAATCAATATCTCATTTCCTCTAAATAGCTGCTAATATTGTTACAAATAATGTTAATGGTTAAATAGATAATACTAATAATATTTAATAATGATGACAATAATAAGTTCGGTAATTTAAGTATATGTATATACGCATTGTGAATTTACAATTGTTTACATTTTCTCCAATTTGTAACACATAAAATAATTTATATGCACATGCGTACATACATAATATGTGCCAAAATGGAATTTCCTTATTTACTGCATACACGCGCCTGTGGAAACAGACATAGAACTAAAGTCTAAACTGTACACAACCTCTTTGACAATTTGAAACAATCAAAAGCTACTACCAATAAATATTACCTTGGTATAAAGAGAATGATATTTGGCTTATTTTTACTCTATGTAGATATAAAATTATGTAGTATATATACATAAAATTGACTATAAATTTTCTTTGAAGTAAATGTGTAATAACAAGTAGTATATTTCTTTGTATTCTAAATAGTTCAGTTCCTGCGGTAGTTATATATATTATTTGATATAAAATAGAATAATTGTCTGACAATGGTGAAAAACTGTCCCAAATTTCATGGTTGAGTAATTAAAGAACTCGGAACCTTTGTACTCGTCGGATGACTTCCTCCATCGTTTTTTCAGAGTCGAAATAGTCATGAAGGTAGTAAATAGTGCACCGATCATACTTGTACGAATCCAAAACCTCCCATCCCACAGCGAGTTTGATAAAGTTTCTTATTGGGTCCAACGCCAAACTTTCACCTGTACAAAAAATATTAGCACCATTATGATATGTATATACGTATCCACGCCGTATATTGTAAAATATTTGCAACTTTTACCGTAGGGAAGCTTACTGAAATCAAGCTTATCATGTTGTACGAGATTTTTAATCTCGGTTAAAATGTCCATTTGAAGTTGCTTCTCTTGAGATTCATGACCTACCAGACGCTTCAGTACGCAGGCTGCAGTGTAGTAAGTATCTATAATAGGTTGGATTAGGTTGGTGAGGAAAGTTATTCTTTTGAGATGGTTTTTGGTATCTACATGAACCATGTCTCTGTCATGAGGTTGCTGTAAAATCAAAAGTCATTTCCGTTCATTCATTTATTTTCATCTCCTTCTAATAATTATATTCTGAGCAGTAATTTAAAAAGCATGTAAACTGTCTTACCGTTCTAAAGAAGATTTGTTGTTTTGTCATATATTTTATTGTACTTCTAATAGCATCCTCCAATTGTACGCATGGAGGTGCAAAAATAAATTCATGTTGAAGAATCTCACAAAATTCAAGACATGTGGCAACTAATACGTTTTCATCAATGCTAATGGACTCTGCGTCTGTGCGCTTAGCTCCTGAGAGAACTGAAACGCTGGTAGCTGTAATATGAAATTGTTTGATTGAGTGTATTGCAGTAGAATACTTGTGCCATGCAAAGAGAAGCATAATGAAAATATAGTTCACGTACCAACAACAGCTTCCATACAAAAAGCAGGTAACACACATTTGGAGTAGTAATCCAACTCAATGACGTTAGGAAGCATTGTCACTGGACGGATAATAGAAGATGAACCTTTGGCAGAAGGTTGTACATCTTGTCGGACCAATGCTGGTCCAAGAACAGTTAACTGGGAATAATGTAAAGTATAATTGGGTTACATAATAGTTTTCAGCAACACAAACGGCACCATTAATAAAGTCTAGTGAGTAATAATTTTCATACGCCGTGTTTTATAACTTCATCTGTGCTCCCAGAAATGGCTACGTCATACCCCCTTTCCAACATTTCGTCAACAAGGTTTTCAATTTCTTTGCCTAGCTCTTGCGTTGTCACACCTTTCCGGAACTTATTGAGCAACAGAAATGCTATGGCATTAGTTGACATCATGCTGAAGCCTTTTTGTCCATCTAAATTGAAAGAAGAATAAAATTATAAAACCTGTTTACAGGATTCTGCAAGTTTATTTTATTGTTATTTTGATCATGATTTTGACGTAAATTACCATAAAGCACATGTTTGGCCAGATTGTTGACGAGCTCTCTTTGCTCTACAGAGTCGATCTCAAAGGAACAAATGGATGACTTTGATGAGGAGTTGGACATGCTTGGTGAATCGCTTCCTGTAATACTCAATTGCCGGTTTGCAAGGGGATATGGGTATGACAGTGAGGGGGAAATTTTTCCAAGTTGATACGCATGAATAAATTCCTAAAATACAAAAGCCATTTAACAATTAAGCGCTTTAAATTACGCACTAATTTAAAATATACGATTGAGTAACTAAACAGGAGTAGCTGAATTCGCAATGAAACTACCACTTGGAACGACTTTGTTATATACCCTAAGTGAGAATGGATGACCAAAGTCAATGCGAGCACTGCCAAATTTTGCTTGCAAAGAATTCCAAAGGCCAAGAGCGGCGGATGCAAAGCTTTCTGACACTTTAGGTCTGCCAAGTTGTTCCCTAATGAAATTACCGTCTAGCAGTCTTTCATAACTAAAGTTAACAGGTACTATCAGCACATCTTCCACTTTGTTGGCCATTAGCGTGTCAACCACAATGCTGAGAAGTCCACCTATAATTTTATTTGATTAGTAAGGCAAACATATGAAAACAATGTGAAAAAAATCATGCGTGTTACGCCCATATCATTTGACCTTTTGGTAAGCATGGCTTTCCAGTTCTTGTACGACCCCCTTCAATAAAAAATTCGAGATCGTTGTTATCAGTGAGAGTTCTTGTCATGTAGGAGTGCAATATAGCCCTGTAGACAATATCCCGTTTTCCTTCTCGGCAGTCTAATCTGCGCTTAATAAAGAAACCTCCCACACTTCTCATCAACAGACTGAAATAAATATACATAATCACAGACAAGTATTACAACATCGTTTCATTAAAAAAAATTATCACAGGTGCAAAACATTTTAAATATTATATCTTCCTTCAAAAGTCATCTTAAAAGAATACACATAATATATTATGTTTTCCGCATCAGTTTATAGAATATAGTTATATTTAAAGCTAGATGGACAATTCTTCTAAGCGAGAATCATATCAAAGACCTGAAAATTGGAATGTTAAGGTTATCTCCGGCGGCGACGAGTGGTGCTCGGATATCACACGCAACAAGTATCCATGACACCAGAACGTAGTCAACATGGCTTCGATGGATAGGTAAATATACAATCGGATTCCCTGACTCCCTTGCTTTACGAATCACTTCGATTTGGGTGTTCCGAACCAAAATTTGTGGATAAATTCTTCCCAACGTTTTCCCAATAATCCATGATGCCACACTGAAAAATTCCAATGTAGTAATTATTACAATGTCAATGTCATCAACTTGTTTTGTAACCCAGAAGTAAGTAGGTAGGCTCCTTTTGAGGAAAATTTTATGCAAAGAGGATAACAATTAATTAACAAGCATCATTCATTTGCTCTACAAAACTGGAACAAACAAATAATCAGATATATGTACATATGTACTTTTTAATTCACTCCATTCGATGGCATACGCTACACTCAATCCTTTTTCTCTCGTCGCATTGTCATCAACATGAACGGTGTGATATTAATTGATTATTATATAATGGTTTTGTGCTCAAATGTGTTGGAAGATATTCAATATTGGAAGTGCACAATCAGAAAACATATTTCACGATGGAAACTTGGCACTTGATGTGGTACACAGTACACACAGACGGTAACATAATGTTGCGTAACTTGAACTTGCACTCTAAATTGTAATGAAGGTAAAAAAAAAGATGACCACATTATTATTTTACGTACCGTGGTTGACCTAGAATCACCAGTGGAATGCACTTTTACACAGGTAATTGCGGTTATGTAGACTTATATAATAATAATATGATCATTATCATCATCGCCGTCTTTTATCGTTTTGGTATCAAAGTCATCATTATACTACCAAGTCTAAATGTGTCGTGTGTCGTTTTTCGCCCACATAATGTGGACCTACATTTCTAAACACTCGTTTCATTTTCATTTATTTACACATTGTCTTTCTTTGTTGTGCACCTAAATGTATGTGTGTGCGTCGTGTGCGCGCACACACGCACACGGTGCGGTTAGTCACCACTTCAAAATGTGCAGTGTAAAAAAATAATACAAAACGGATCTAAAAAAGATGAAGTTAAAGCGCGCAAATGCCGTTCATAGGTATTTATATATAAGTAATTCATGTAATGCATTTTATAAATGTATGCATTGAAAATTCATGGTTTGTAATTATTTTACTATGAATGAATGTATATTTATATATATATATATATATATATATTCATATGACATACACATCTAAGTTCTGACTTTTAATTTCTAGTTCGTTTGTTTAATTTCTATCTGACTATCATTCACACATAATCATATTATTTATATGTATAGGAAAGAAATGTAGCCATTATATTATGATTTTACTGCTGCTGCACATCTACAGTAGTTGTCAATACATAACGTCTGATATGATGACTCAGTTAGCAACGCTACAGAGTGTGGAATAGAAAACGAAAAATCTAATCGTAGCAAAAAAATGATGATATGATGACGATTATATTAGGTGATTACAAAACCCCCCAAAAAACTTGATAATGACTGCTTGACCCTTATTTCTTTTTCAGAAGAGTAAAAAAAGCTAAAAACAAAATTGACAACTTGGTCCTACTTTTGATGTTTTAGAACGCGACTTAGGTACATTTTTTTTCTCCTGAGCATTCTAATAATCCTTTTAATGTTACATACTCTCTCTTTCACTTTATTACTAGTCTGGTTGAGGTTGAGATGACCATGTAAACTGGTGGTGGTTAGGGTCTGCCCAAAATTTGAGTACAAGTCAATTTTTCTAGGTTACTCTAAGTGCCTATATGACTAGTGTACTTTTATCAACGTAATGCACATTCTTTTTAAACGTAAACAATGAGTGTACATGCTTTGTATATTTTTGTGTGGCTTAGATCGTGCCATATTATTATATAAGTATATTTATCTCCACCGTTGTTGTCATTTTTTGTTGGGAGAATGGAATACAACACTTCGTAATCAACCACGTGTGGGTCATGGCCCTAGTCTGAAACACATTTTTCGCATAAAATTGTGTAATGTATGTACGAGAAGATGACAGGCATCATAATCATAAAGCAATAATGGTGAGTTCATGCCGTAGGATCTTGTACGATTTATTGACTGTTTGACAACTGCTTGGTAATGAATTAGACCTTAATAATAATAATAAAAATAATATAAGTAATCATATAGGTTTGTACAAGGACACAATGTCAAGAAAGACACTTACCGAACAAAGTATGAAAACCATGGATTCGATGCCTGCTTTGCTCGCATACCTGTTACAATGCGCTCCGTTCTATTTTTGTGCTTCGCAACCAACATTTCATATGTACCAGGTGGAGCATTTGCTGGAAGCTCTAATTGGGCAGCCTCTTCAATCGCTTGATTGACTTTGGAATCTGCCATCATCTGCAAGGATTCCATAATGAAACACAGACATATGAGTTCAATTATCTTTTATATTCAAGTATTTATCGGCATAATCGTGGGTTTATCTTGCATTATTGTGACGTGTTCACTTACGTCTTTGAGTTTCACCATAAAGTATTGTTCGCCTATGAACCATTTTCTCCAAAAGAATACAAAATACGCACAGGTGCGTACGTACCAAGGATTATTTGGCGCCCTGGTGTCACAGTCTAGACAATTTCGTAGGTCCGTGGTTGGGGTTCTCTGTTTTGATTGAAGGGAGCCCTATGTTTAAAAAAAAAAGTATAGCCAGTTTGTAAAACTGTTTCAAATGTCAACGTTAACGTGGATATATGTATATGCATAAACTTGACAAGTTTTGCTAATATTTGTTTATGTATGACTTTTTGTTACATGTAGTGAGTGCAGGGATCTGTGATAGCAAACTGGACAATCAAAGTTCATTGTTATGACAACACAACAAACTGCCTTACAGATCACCAACATTCAGTTATTAGATTTGGAGTGGTAGAATTTAGATTTTGAAGTGCTGCACTTGTGTACCAATGGAATAATGCACTCTATATAAATATTACCCATCTTTTGTCGAGGTGAATCTATATTTTACGCAGATTTAGTGCAAGTCGTTGGTAACTTGCCAACTCGACAGTATTATAAGTAGCAAAGTTTTAGTTGGAGAGACAGGAAGTGGGAGCAAAAATAAATGTGGGTTGAGACAAGGAATAAAAGACACTTATGCTTATGCAGCTAATTTTTCATGGGTTAAAAACAAAAGGGGAAATGAGATTTGATTCAAATTCACATGCAGTTGAAACAGAGAGAGAGGTACATATTAATAATTGCATATGCATGCACGTGCATATACTACTTACACTGACACAGAACCAGGTTGCAACATTTGCCAGGTCTTATGTTACATTTGAAATGCATTCCATGAACTACTATAAAGAGATTAGGTATCTAATTCGGATGAAGTGGGTCATAACTATTGAAACATTCATTATTTTGTCAACGCTTACCTTTTTCTGAGGATGACAACAAATTGAGCAAAGAACTTGTTCATTATCTGTATCTGGCTGTGTATTATTATTGTTGTTGATGTATCCATGCGTGGGTTTGTAAAAGTTGAGATCTTTCACAAGCTTCTTCAAGCAATCTGGCTTTCTCCCATATCGTCTTGGCTTGAGGTCTGATTTAGTTGAAGGGATTCCATGAAGGTACCGCTCTTCTCGTTGATTTGCATACTCGCCAGTTTTTGTACGTGTTGGATTTAAAAACACTTCCAATTTCTTCAGAAGCATGCGAACCACGTTTGGAGGACTCGTTCCCCTGAAATTATCATTAATATGCAATTTGTCACGTGCATTGCAAAAAAAAATTGAACGCGCACTCTGTCGTATGTATATGGTGTGTATGGTCATGTAAACAACCTTTAAGTAAAACCCATTTACTATTCCCATCAGTTTCAGCAAAAAAAATTGCTCAGAGGCATTTTGTAGGTCACGGAATTTAACAGTTTTGTGCATATCTTGTTAAATACATAGTAGAATTGTACATCTCTGTATAAATACGCAATAAAAATGAAATGGCATGGTTGACGAACACTACTTAAACACCCCCTTTATCTTGCAACCACACAAAAGCGTACGTTTTACGTACATTATGTGCATTAGATAAAAATGAGCGGTAAGCATTATGCGAACTATTTGGAAAAAATAAAAAAAATAAAAAAAAGTAAAATAAAAAAATTGATAAAAAATAAATGCAGCATGCATTTTGTGGTCAAGCTAAACAATAGTTTCTTTTTTATCAATGCAATATTTTCAATTTAACAAAATTTGCTCCACTGATTGTAAGTTAATAACTTGACCTGTGCACTTACAACTTATACTTCAGCATCAAGTGTAAATTCCGTGGAATATACATATAAATTCATGACTCGATGTGCTATACGTCAACCTTGTCATAGGGAGCACTCTGAAGCAAAAGACATAAAGAAATGGGCAGCCATAAAGTTACAATCTGTAACTTACAAGTACCTGCTGTTACAGTTACAATTACGATTCCGCCTACAAAACTTCCCCACACGATACTATTGCACAATTGATATCGTAAAAAGCAGAGTACAATACATGACTATGGGTACTTTCTAAGTACATCACAAAATCCGCTACGAAGCCCAATAAGTAGGCATTAAGCCATAATTACAAAATATATTATTTAATCTGCGCGATGTGATGCATGCGTGTTTCCCTATGAATCGCCACCACAAAATATATTCCCGTGGCATTAACACAAGTTGGAAGTTAAATAATTTGCATAAATTTAGTTGCGTACTAGTATTAACTCAACAAATGTGTCCAACTTTGGTTAAATACTTTTTCTGTTTTTTAATGTTTTGATTTGATTTGTGATGAAAATTATGCGAATCAAATGCTTATAAAGAGATTTTTCTCGATAAAAGTGTATTAGATTTAATTGTACGTTTGCAAAGATCACACACAATTGCAAGAGAGGATAGCATTTGAGTCTCATTCATGACAGATGCAGTCCTAATATACGGCATGAGCTAAATAATAAGCTAGTAAACATTAACAATGTCCATTGAATAGAGTAGGCAAAAGAAGAAGAAAAAAAAGGATAATAACCGGTATTTATTAAAAAATTGCCATTTTGACACATACACTTATTCTCTGTAAACTATTTTTTATCCTTCTTTGATTGCATAACATTTGAAAATGCGTTGTCGCCGTAGTAAACACGAAGTAAAAAAAAGATTACAAATTCTTATTCATAATATGTATTCTGTAGTGGTTACGTTGACCATCATAATTGTCGGGGGAATAATATGCAATGTATGTATTTTAATTTATGTGGACAAAAGATATGATCATCAGATCATCATCATCATTTTAAGTTACTATATTGACCAATGGTGACTGGTGTTGCAAATCACATTAGTTTGATTAAACATACTTTAAGAATTCCAAAAATTCCCGTGTCCGTATAAAATGCAAAAGGGAGCCTTTTTACAAAAGAATATACTTTGAAATTTACGACTAGTCAAATTTGGTTTGCATTGCGCACCATTATACATAAAATTTAAACATTGTAGTTGTATTGGTGAGTACATATAGGAACTTGGCGCCTAATAAATTTGCCTCCACAATTGCAACTGATAGATTATGTGACTACTGAAATTAACACACTTGAAATATTTTTTTTGAATCGATAAAGTATATCAATATATTATATAATATGCCTAATTTCATAATCAAAACAATGCCGGAAATAGGGTTACTACCAACATGCACTCTTCTCAAGAAAGGCATCTTGTCGTTGCAGTGTCAAGTCGAGCAAATTGGCAAGAAAACGATATTTATTTGTTATCATCTTGTTGGTAAAAAAATTTACGTACGATGCTATATAATGCTACAATGACAATAAATTTTAGCTGTGTTATAAAAAAGGATTGCGGTGAATTTTCACATAGACAATAGATGAATATTGCAAAGTATAATAAAGAGCTGTTTCTTGTTTATGCTCAAAATATCAACGCAATGAATATTAGGTTAAATCTAATAGGTTGTTAGTTTAGTTACTCTTCAGTTAAGGGAGCTTTTATTACGCTTTAGGGAGCGAATGGAATATTATTGGATATTGTGATGTCAGAATGTACTCCACATCCTTTAAAGGTAGACACATTTCATTAAGACGTAATACCTGTTTCTTAGTAAGTTTCTGATTGAATTAATAACAATCGGACAAAATGCACTAGAACCCATATTTAATTCCCACCGAAACCTTGTACATGTACCAAGGAAGGTCGGTCAACTTGGAAGCTACGATCTATTTAGTACAGACTACAGCGAACCGCCTTCCAAACAGATCTGACGGACTGACAGATTGAAACAATGCACGACACGACTTGTCCTTCACACTGTACCTAATAATGGTAGTACAAGTATTTCTTATGAAACCTATATAACCAA
This sequence comes from Zhuqinia jingwanae, assembly GCA_027744095.1. Taxonomy (NCBI): domain Eukaryota; kingdom Metazoa; phylum Arthropoda; class Collembola; order Entomobryomorpha; family Paronellidae; genus Zhuqinia; species Zhuqinia jingwanae. The sequence goes on from JAHZNC010006235.1 coordinate 20,997, forward strand.
GCCATAAAAACAAATAGTGCTTGTTTAGCTATCTCTATTACTACTACGGCTATGTTGATTCGGTTTGTGAGTACAATATGGACATTTTACGAATTATTCAGCGCAAAGTGTAATACAAATAGTGAAAAATCTTGACCCAAAACATTTAAAGCAAGTACAATTTTTTTCTTGCTAATTTTGATACTCTACAAGAAAAGACGACGCTGGGGGTGCACGAATATCCCTATCAGCATGACGGTATACTAATAAAAATGAATGAATTATTAATGTATAAAGTTGTCTGCGGCAAATAATTATTACTATGTTGTTGTGTATGGAATACTTTTTGATAAATAGGCATACAAGTATGCCAGCTACGCCATACAAAGATTGCTTTTACTATGGCTTTCGTGCATGAGAACAGCCAAAAGTTGCTTCTGGCCCAAACGGATTTTTATTATGTCAACAGCGACAGTTAACCAACCACGTTTTTTTCCTGTTACCGACCATTAGATAGGAATTGCTACAGTCTACAGTAGTACTTTCAATGACTCATCTAATAAATTCATTTTGTGACAAAGATTTTTGGATCGGGATTCTAATGTATAAAACATCAATGGCACAATATTATTTTTATCGCATAATAATTATTTGTTGTGAAATCGGTTTTCACAGCGATACATATATACCACACTGTTGTTGCAAAGGTTAATCAACCAGGAGGAGGAATGGTACTCGAGATGTAAAAGGAAATTGTTTTGTGTATATAATTATGTGTATATGTAGCATTGTTGAAGTTTAACCTTTTATATTCGTGGGTTTATTTTGATTGCTAGTACATTCAACATTTATTAATGACTCATGAAACTGCATGGTCGTTATACGATAAAATTTGTTTTATACAGTTTACGTTTTGTTGTACACGGTAAATTGCAAAGTTAGAAACGTAATAGGCAAATGGATTTAATTTTTCATACATATCCAGATAGATATCCATAATATCATTACTATTACCCACTGTAAATGATTATCTTTATGATGGGCAATGATAATATATGCAATATATGTATGTATATTTAATCTGACTGGATTTAAGAGACAGCGGAAGGAACTATTCTAAAGTACTGCATGTTTGATTTCTGTGTAACTCAAATCAAGGAAGGATAAGAATACTTTTTTGTTCTTACAACTTTGCGTGCCATGGTTGCTCATGCATGGCTTATGGTAAACCACAAAATAAAGATTTTCGTGCACAATAAAAGCTGTACTTACATGTTGGGTGTTTTGCAAAAATGATCGCTTAATATGTAAACTAATGCAGGTTTTTCACTGGATATGGAACTGGCTTGGATGGGAACAATACTATGACTATCATCGACGTATTTTTTATTTGTTTACTACAACTCGTGTTATCTCTAATTTAAAAGTGCGCAACAAGTACAGCATCAGTGAGAATTTTTTTTATTTTTTTTTGTGAAAACTTCGGTATGAATGCACTTTACGTTGTCACGAGCAAAACATATATCGTATTATTTAGCTTTAAAAAACTGCTACTGCAAAAAAAAACGAAAGAAAGGATATTGGTATATATATATCTTAAGATGTTGTTAATGGTAAGTAGTAAACTATTGGATAACCATGTATGTAAATGAAGTAAACAATATGAATGAAAAAATATACCAATTAGGGATTATTACTGCATGAAAACAATAATATTCTCTTGCAGTCAGTGAAACGTAAAAGATTTTGCCATGCACGAAAGAGCTTTGCGGAAAGCGTAATACACTCTTTGAGCAAAATGTATTAGCACAAGGTGCTCTTCAGTGACATGTTCCTTATTGTTTTGCTGCGTCTGCCGTCTGCCTGTCATTTTATTGTTAAGTTCCTTGAGAACTCAAGAAGCGCAAACGTAATCCATGCATGACCATGTATTTCAATTGTGTGTTAAATTGTTTCCAAATTGTTGTCGATTACTGTTAACAATTCGCTATTGTTATTGACAAGCATTATGATAATAATAGTAGCTAATTGACAGCTGTATCGTGCGTATATTATCATGCTGCAAATTCCACTTTTTCACATCATTAAATTCCCCTTGACATCACAGCAAACTTACAGTAGGACAGGGATATATACAGAATAAAGGAAGACAAAAGTTAAGCATTTGACATTAAGTATCTTCCGTCATACTTAAAGACGTATGGAAATCAACTACGATTTTTTTTCAGTCATTCGTATTCATATTCTAAATGATTATTTCTAAGATTTTCGCAAAAATAAATCATATGACCAGAATCAGAAATCGTTTGTAATATTATTGTAATGTGTGGATTCGGCTTTGTTTAGTAGATTAAGCACAAAATAATATGAATAGTAATTGTTACGTATGGCGTTTAAAAAGAAACGTAAGAAAATGTTGTGTCTGACGAAATGCATGTGCACTTGTAAAAATTCAAAGTTTGCCCTGTCATACAGAAACAGTTACACGTGATTGTGAAATATTGTAATTAAAAATGTGGATTCATCTTTATCTGTAATGTACCTTCTGCCGTCATACTCATACTGCCACTGAACCCTAAGTTGTAAGTGAAAATTTCAGATTCATGCATATTAAATATGTGAACCTACATGGCATGCGTTCCTTGTGGTGATAAATCATGGTTTATAGCTCTCAGGGTCGTTTTTCTGTAATTTTTTGCTCCAATGTTCGTTATGCTTGCAGTCACACTACTGCCAACGTTATTGTATTTTATTTTACAAATTTCCCTAGTTTTGTTTAGAAACAAATTAATACCAAGATTAAACATTGTTATTTAATCATCATTAACATGCTAATAAACTGCTGAAAAATAGACAAGAGGGATGAGTTCTTGATGGTTTGTTATTAGATTGCTTAGGTAGGTATTTATAGTCACTTAAAAGCACCAAAATGCGTGACGATACCAATTTTCTAACCTTAAATGACATGACATTTCTTCACCTCTGTGTGACTTTGAAACTTTGTGGTTGGTTGTTTTTGTACTCGAATACAGTAATGTACAGAATGTGTGTGAACCTGACAATTGATTTCCATGGACAAAATTTTCCTCTTAGGAGCTCTTCTCGCGTCGAGCAATTCTAAATCAGAATTGTTCATCCTCACTTATGCTGAACGGTTATTATTAAGCATAACGTACAATGACACTGGTGAGACCACACACGCCTCCGAACAAATCATGGAATATGTAATATAATATGATCAATGTGATGAGATCAATTATCAGATCAGACGTAATCCATTTTTTACGTCGACAACAATATCTTACCTATATCTCCACCAACAGACTCCAAGTGTCACAAGACAAAGTCCCCATTCCAGGGTAAAGGATGGGGGTGGTAAAACAATCATTTTTGTAAATTTTGTAAACCACAACTCAAATAAATATAAATAAATACAACTTTTTATGGCAATGCAGGCAAAACTTTAGCACAAATTCACTTATGACACGAATATATTAAGGGAACATTGTTGGGATATTTTTCATATTGTTTAACTAGAGCCACACCACGTCTTCACCTATTATTCACGCTTACTTGGAACTGCATGTCTATGTTGTACGAATTTCTTTTCACGTCGGCGAAAGCTAATGATAATAGCATGAATACAAGTTGTAATTAACTTTGGTAGAGAAACAATTTGCATATGTCCCTGCTATTGGATTTTTTTTAACGGTTTAAAGAAAATCAATATTGAAAATTGTTGCACTGCAAAATATTTACTATACATCCATCACACGTAGATGATGCACTGCAAACCGCTGCCTGTGAGAATGTGGTTTCCTATGAAGTCAAAATCTGTATAAAACCAGATACTTTTCCTGCTCTCAAGTTATAATTCTGAGCATGTAACTAACCACGGGAAAAATGCGAAAAATTTGCGAATGCTCCATGCGTTCAGACTTTGTTCGTAATTTGAAAATGCAAGGAACGTTCTTTTAGCCAAAATCTAAAACTTTGATTCTTCTATTTTATTTTGTAGTAAAAAATAGAATCCTTTTCTAAAGATGCCATCTAAAGCACGGGATTGCTTTCGACACAACTGTCCAAAGAAGAATGATCTGTGATTTGTTATCCGCGTCCAAGAGAGGCACATTCCGAAATTGACCGTGATATTCGTTCTCTATCCATTTCATGATAGCAAATAATCATAATGATAAAACGCTACTATGGCAGCACGCAAAAAACATGTAAGGGGAGGCATGGTTTTACTTGAGTCCTTTGTTTTTTTGGACATGACCACTAAAAGGCTCCAAATACGAGACTACATAGTTTACCGATACTTTCATTTAAAACGTACAGTCACGCATCCGCTATGCTATAAGATAATTGTTCTGTTATTTGTGCACTACCCCTATCACCACCACCACAAACATTTTTAAGCTGATTACTGATTCTTATGAAAAAACTCAGAAGGATCCACAAAAAAATTATACATATATCAAACCTGCACACTTATTGTTAGCATACACATATACATACATACATAATATATCTGCGTATATTAAATAATAATAATAATAATAATAAAGATAATAATAAATTGGTTAGGGATGTACAATATAAGGCTACATAGTGTTTTACGTAAATATTATACAATTCTACCCATTGCCTTACATCGAGATTATTATGAAGGGTCTGAAACAAAAAAATCAAACCAACACAATCATCGTATTATGTAGTGTTCATTGTAGATAGTGCGACGAACGCAGCTTTACAGCCGAGTAATGAGTGCAACACTACGTAAGGCAATAATGTGATTAAGCTGGCCCATCTTTTCAGTACGCAACGCATCTGTCACTATCTATGCTCAACTTGCGTGCTTTATGGCAGTAAGTGCCCATGTGCCTTCCTTCATTTATGCTGCTGCAGTAGCTTTAACTAAACACAATATAGCACAAACAGCTTTCATCCCTTTTCGTTGTTTTTATCATCATCATCATCATATTTATGTCGAATGTGTGACAATAGAGATGCGATGATGATAATCATGATCATATAAGCATCTAAATCTAAATACTTTTGCTTTTGTCTATATACCCAACAAACAGCTCTCAATTTCAAATGCACGACGCAGATGAGAATTTGAAAAGTGCAAGTGGTCCATTTGCTTGTTTGCACGGCACACGTTTTTCAAGCACCTGCTACTGCTGTTGCTCGTCCTCGCCTCCTCGGCGTACTCATTAACAAAAATGAAGACAAGATGTGGCTCGCTAATTCTTGGAGTGAATTGCTCGTTTTTTTAGCTGTATTCTGACTCTGACAGTGTGACATTATTACATGATGATGATGATTGTATGACTTTACCGCAACAATATAATGGATGCGTTTTGTAGCGTTCCACATTAAGGTTTGTGGAGTAAATATATTTGTCATTAATCCTAAAAATGATTGGGTATAGTCATAGCTGCAAACGTTAAATTCAGTTAATGCACGTTTTCAACGTCGTCCTTGCGAGGAATAAATACATGCTTGGCGCATGTGTAATTTTTGTGTTGGGATATTAATATTTTTTACGGATTGCCCTCGCTAGCAACGTGCACGAGTCGAAATACAAAATATAAAATTCCTATAGCATCATCATCTCATCAGATCTCATTTATAAATTATCATCTGTATCTTTATTAAATGCACTGAATTATCATGTCTTCATATTGTGCAGATTGAGCATTGGTAAAAATAAGTATGTAATGCACTTTATCAATCATAATTTTACTTATTTTCATGTTTATTTCTTCTTTTATGTGTGAAAGAAAGGAATAACCCGATAAATTCATTATTATCACATTTCTTGGAGTAGCGCTGTAAACCGACAATCTGAACAAGCAGTGTATACCATTGTCTTTTCATATAAATTTACATCTCTGGATGGGATTCATGTGATTAAAAATTTGCGTTTTCGTGACAATCGTGCACATGACATTTTGAACAAACAACTTTGAGAATGGTGTTGTCCATAAAGCACGTTATGGAGTAAGGTAATTTCTTTATATGTAGGCAAACACTCATGATGGCAAGTGGCGCAGAACTTGTCACTGTTTTTAAAGGCTTCCGCTGAATGTTAACGTAAGGTAAATGTACCTCTTCTGTTGATGGATTCATTATTGTTACTAGGTAAATACTATGTGTTTGTTATGCTGCATATCCCAATTTGCCAGTAGCTTGTCACTAACCTCAAGACAACATTTCAGTCATCAGTAAGGCAGTGAGCTTGTTTGTACGAATTACCTGTATATGAAATATATATAATATTTAGCATATCAACGTCCCTTTTAGCAGCAGTCCCAGTTATGCGTCGTCCTAAATATCTCCGAGGTCACCAGTGCATCATAAAAGTGGTTGATGTAAACGCATAATTTGACTAATTGATAGAGATGAATAATGTGGGTAGGGTAACGACAGTGAATTATGATAATTTTCCTTCACGTATGCAGATAGAATGTCTGTACAAATTACTCCAATAGTTCATTTGTAAATTCTGGGGCCATTTGATACAAAGTTCATGTAGGTCAAAGTGGTAATATTTTGCAAAAAAGAAGAAGTAAAACAGATTTTGTGAAATGTATAAATAAAGTCTCTTATCGACAGGTATATTCTTGCTATTTGGGCTCTACGCAATACTAACACGATCGTTGTCAACAATATGTTATTTCCACTTGTTAACTGGCTCGCTAGTGTCTATTGTGTGGGAGCAATTAAACCGTGTCGCAAATAGAATAACTTTTCACAACCAAACAAGTTGACTTATTGGTAAACAAAAATACTTGTTCCAATACTTTTGATTAATAACAATCATATTTTGTTACATTGTTACAAGTGTGCCGCAGATAAAATTAAAATTTTGACAATGCTAAAATCACTTATCATTTACACTTCATATTATGTAATATTGCATGTGTATTAAGTTACTACGTTGTTCAGTTCCCAAGAAGCAGACGCTGAAAGGAAAATAGGATGAGTACGAGAACAAGTTGCCAAACCTGTGCTCCCAAGTTGTGAATCCTTGCATGCATCATCACATCACACCACATTTACAAAGGATCCATTAGATTATATGAATAACTCGTATAAAATGATATACATATACCCAATTTGCACAAAATATCAGCAATGGTCATCATCATCATCATCATCACTTTGATTATAAGAAAGGTTTGGTGACTACAAGTATTATAATATGACAAGGCCGGGAAATGACCTATTATTGCTGAAAAAAGGGTCATCCTATTTTTGTTTGTTGTTGGGTCTACAAAATATGTTTGACTATTGCTGCAAATGAAGCCATGAATAAAAATACCGAGCGAGATGCTCAAAGTTGACATTAAAATGCAAAACAAGTGCAACTGTTGTGGTTTGTTATCGTCAAAACAACAAAGTTACATTGTATACCAGGATGGCATAAATATGCGAGCACTGCTTTCAGTTTACATTAGATAGAATAGATTCTGTTACACTTACAAATCAAAATGCAGCAACTGAATGTGGGTGCCAGTGCGACTGTTGGCGTTGCCAGGGAACATAAAAAAAGCATATATAGGTAATAAAAAACAAAGGATTAATTTATATCAGAACTACTGGTAGCAGAATTCGAGCAAATTTGTACCCCATGAGTCCAAATGCCAAGACAAGACCACTTTTAAATTCGCAAACTCTCTTCTATGCTGCGTAGAAATTGGTTCTAGCTAGATTCTTGATTGCTAGCGTACGAATCGTTTAATTGCGTGGTCAAATGAGAAGGTAAAAATGTGCGTATTCGTAGGAGACCTTGGATAGAAACTAAGTGCGTTGCTATTAAAAACCTATGCGAACGGCCTCATCAACGACCGCAGAAAGTTCAGGGCAGCGATGACTAATGGTCATGGGTGTGCATGCGGTAACTATAGTTCATTATCAAGAAGGAATGACACGACGGTGCTGCGGTGTCGCTGCTCCCATTGCCAGATGAGATGTTTGACAAGTAGACTGATCGAATACTTGTTGTTCTGGGTTGTCACCGTTGAGTGTGCACTTGTATTTCAGTTTAAGCTCAAAATATAATGCATATAAGGAGACGTAATCGGTTTCAGTGCGGTTTTAAATTCTACTTATTATTCAACTAATATCTTTATTTCAGTGGCGACATACACAGTTTTGTATTATTTGTATATAGGTATATTGTATTATATGTGTTGTCATCTACTATATCTATTATTTGGAATGATTATTGAATGCATAATATAATATTTATTGACATCACAATTCATTGACTGATTTTACTACATTTTACCCCAATTTTTAACGATGCTGATATCACTATAATTGCCAAAATTAGAATATAAAGAAACACATTTGAAACGAAAGGTTTATCCAAGTTACATTTGGGTGGTCATCTTTGAAGACTGAGTATGTCGTGAATCTCTTGGGTAGAACTCGGCGAGTGTGGCGGCGGGGATACGCTTCAACATTTCCTTTGGGAAGATACGGAGGAGTTGCCAGCCAATATCCAGAGATTCAAAAACGGTGCGGTTTTCATAGTTTCCTGAAGTGGTAAAATTAGCACGTGAGTAATTTATGTCCAATATCAAGATATGAATCACACTAATCCAATTATGTTACCTTGGGAAATGAAGTTCTTTTCGAATTTTCCGAGGAACTCAAGATAGAGCAAATCATCTGCTGACAAAGATTCTTCACCAACGACAGCTTTCATGGCTTGGACATCCTTACCAATGGCATAACAAGCATACTAGACACAAAAATATATACATTTAACACATGTTTGTTCAATGGATCCGACAAATTATTCTTTTAATGGCTCACAAGCTGGTTCGAAACATCTGCGTGATCCTTCCTGGTCATGCCCTCTCCAATAGCTGACTTCATCAAACGACTCAAGGAAGGCAGTACGTTAATTGGAGGATAAATCTGGCGATTGTGAAGCTGTCTGTCAACATAGATTTGTCCCTCTGTGATGTACCCGGTCAAATCAGGAATAGGATGGGTGATATCTGTAAAAGTAAAGGAGCAAAATGATCAACACAATCATCATACTTAACTTTAACATTTTACAATAAATGAGCTAATCACACTAATCATAAAGGGATGTTATTTGAATCTCTTAGCCAAACAAAAATGTGACCACTTATTGTTAGTACAACATTTTATTTAAGGCCACGTCAATAGAAAATAAAATGTTATCCGAGGATGAAATGCATAACTAATTCTTATAGCTAGAAGAGGAAAGAAACCATTGTGAATTGACCGATATTGTATCAAGAAATCGGAAATTCCTAGGCAATGTCAAATCAAAACATCAACTTCCGAGTCTGAAGTTCAGACGCCTATATTCAATTTTAACATTACCGACATAATGTTGCCTACTTTCAATTAAAATTAAAGCAAAATTTTCATGGTAAGCCCAAGGTCACAAAACGAAATTCGGTGAAAAAAGAATGCTCTTTTTCCTACTGCTTGTATCTCGATTTGCGACCATCAAATTACTGAGAAATAGGATTTTTCCTGACTTGTCTGATCACCACCATGTTAAATAAATGGCAGTTATCTATGAACTATGAACTAAAAATTCCTGGGTGACCGGCTGTTTTTGCATTAAGGTTCCCTTAAGATATACATATACGAACTATATAATGATATCTCATGCTAACCTCGAAATCTTGTTTGAAAAATCTGGCAGTTTCCATGTTGACTCCCATAGCTGCAAATACAATGGCAAAGTTGTCCTCATGCCCGTCAAGTACTGATTTTCCAGGTAGTTGGACCAAACCTGCTTGTCTACAGATTTGTGCAGCGATCTGTAATGTACAATTTAAGGTAGTAAAATATATCAGAATTCTGGGAATGGTCCGAGTATTAATTCTCAGGTCAGGTAATGCAATGTGACAGTAAATTAAAATACATGCACACGTTGTATCATCAAATGGTGATCAACTGTTCACGCCCTGTTTTCCCTCTTGATAACCGATAGTACGGAATTACTGAGCACGACCATGTATACCCTAAAACACAGATTTATTGGTAAACATGAAAAAACAAATTTATAATCTTACTTCATTGTGTGGGAGACCAGCGGCAGAGAATATGGGAATCTTTTGTCCACGAGCGATTGAATTCATCACATCAATAGCGGAAATACCAGTTTGGATCATTTCCTCAGGGTAGATTCTGGACCATGGATTAATAGGTTGACCTATTACAAATTCCATTATCAATTATTGTGGAATTGTCAAACAGAATATACGATTTTCTCTTAAATACGAAGGTCAACATGTTATTTGCCACACCTACCTTGAATATCAAGGTAATCTTCAGCCAAAATTGGAGGTCCTTTATCAATGGGTTTTCCACTTCCGTTGAAAACACGACCTAACATATCTTCTGATACTGGTGTCCTCAAGATATCCCCTGTAAATTCGCAAACCGTGTTTTTCGCATCAATACCGGAGGTGCCCTCGAATACCTGCGGATTAATAATTGTTAATTTTTATTTTTCTAACTGGCCAGCAAAATATTTAGACTATATCAACACTTAAAATAATGCTGACAGTATCATTTTTAAATGGTTTCTTACCTGGACAACTGCTCTGGAACCGCTCACCTCAAGCACTTGGCCAGACCTGGAGGTACCGTCAGGCAAGTGCAAGTCGACGATTTCAGCGAACTTTGGAAACTTTACATCATCCAAAATGACCAAGGGTCCATTGACACCAGATACGGTCTTGTAGACTAGAAAATTTAGAAATAGTTCATTGTATACACTGTGTTGTGTAGATGAAAAAGCTAAAACAATAACAACAACCTTTTGCATAAATTTTAAGCCTTAAATTACTTACTTAGCCTTGGCTGAGAAATGTAATCTCGATTTACAGCCGCTTTATGCTCCATACGAGCCTGTTCCACGGAAATAGGACCCATATTTTGACCTCAGGAATATTCAATATATGTAAGTACTAGTTTGCTTATATTATTTAAAGTACGATCAATTCACAACTCGGCACACTGTATTTATTTATCAAATAAGACGAGATTTACTAAATACAATTGACTATAATTAATTAAAGCTGAATCATCTTTCAACTTTCAAAATTCTACTATCGAAAAGTTCTCTCCTCCAGGAAGGCTGAGAGATTTGAAGCAAAACTGCAATATATTTATGGGCTTGTTTTGTACGTAAACCAAGAAGAAGAGCACTAACAGTGCAAACGTGTGTGGACCAGAGAAAGGATACAGACAACAGCAGTAGCAGACAGCGAAATTGTTGAGAATTTTTTAATCGTAGAAAATACATACACGTCTGAATGGATGGAGTACATGATAGGTACCTAACAGCCACCACCACCTGCCTTGCCAACTTGATATCATGCATGAAGCTCTATATAGTCCATCCATATAACATTTCGCAGGTTTATATTTTATGCCAACGCCCCTGCTTCTCAGCCTGACTTCAATGTGTTACTATATGGTTTTTTCCTCTGTATATGGTATAGCCATGTTCCAAATGTTCCATACCAACCCAAAATCCTATCCTGTGTGGTATTCCTCATTAGGGAGAAGATGAGACCTCAACTCTCAACTTTCCATAATTCGTGAATTGCTGCATTAAACGAAATGTCTATCTCCAAGCTATTTTAACTTAGACTGTATTTCATTTATGCTATCCTTTAATCTTAACTAGTTACTTCGTCATGCAAGCAAGTATGAATTACATTAGTGGTGTGGTAACGGTAAACGGTAGTCTAAAACATTTTCAATTTTGTGGTAGCATCATTCCTCTCCTCGCCCTCCTGTTTTAGGATGCTGACGATAAGATATGCATATGTATGTATTTGTCTTGTGAAGCTGAAGATGATCAGTTAGTAAACCCACAAGCAAACCAGGGGCTATATTAAAACTATATAACTATAAAATACTATTCGTCATATTTTACTGTGATATTCAATTACATATGAAACGCTGTTAAAATATTCTGTGAAAAGATGTAGAGGTGATGTGGAACATATAGGAACAAAAATTTAGCATGAAATGCATAATTGAAATTACCAATGCTAATGAAACGACGGGCGTAAAATATGGAATATTGTAAGAAGGAATACATTTTAATGAATGTTTAGTTATTAACTGTCCAAATATGAGAGAAATTATAAAGGTAAAACACTTATATTTTTGTGATGCTACACACTCCCAATGGTGCATATTTATTGCCAATAATTGTCGTTGAAACAAAAGGCCATACGTACAAACGACATAATAACATTGCTATAAAAACGGACTGGATTGAGTTTTAAACTACGAATGAAAAATATGAAGACCTGAAGTACTGCCATAATAAATTTCACTCAAATAAGTGATGGTAATGATGGCACCTGGTGAGCAACTTTTATTACAAGAAAAAAAACATTCTTCTTCTTTCTTGTTTTTTTAAATTAAAGCCGAAGCTGAAAGTGAAGCAAACAATTTTTGTCGTGTTCTATGTAAATTTTGTAAATTATCGAATGAATTTTAAAAAAATCTCAAACTTGATCTCGGAATGAAAAACCTTACTTCCTGCCTCCAGGGAAAATGCTACTGAGTTGTAGTCGTAAAATCATTTTTTCTCAATGTTTCTGCATTTTTGGTAGGTAAACTATTCCACTCTGCCCCAGTAATTGCGCTTGCCACAAAGTAGCATCTTGTAGTACACCTTTCCCCGTCAATTTGGAATGGACTACTGATTTGGCAAGCAAAGAGTATGGGTTATGCACTTTATATTATTTTTTTTAAAGTATTTACGACTTCGCGACAACGTTAATAAATTCCCAGTTATATGTGTGCAAGTGTGCAGGAGAGCGCACACAAAGGAACCACAGGACAGATTAACAAGGGAAATTATTACTGTATTCACAGTCCTTTTGGTAACTAGAGTAAATAAACATGATAAGGTAGCTAAACTGTGTGGTGTATTGATGTGTAATATACACGTATTACCAATCAGGTTAAACTTTGGTCGACATGTATTGAGGATGGTGATATTCAATATCTCTCCTTTTTAGTTGTCAATCATTTTCATAATCAAACTTATATTGCTGTTAAAAGCCCATATAAGTGGTATTTTGAATTGGATGATTAGGAAACGAATGAGAAAAATGATAATAGTTTTGAATAAGTTAGCATATTAGGTACATATAATACACATAAATGTACATTATACCACACGTATAAACCTATCTGGTAGGAAGTCCCTTGTATGAATCATACCTCTTATATAAAAGCGAGTTACGACGAACGTACGTACATACGTACGTACGTACGGTGGCCTCACCTTTTGAGCACCAAACTTAAAGGACCATT